>JAYEVG010000080.1:0-111956 GCA_036346395.1 Hsuehochloa calcarea | reverse complement strand
ATGCATGCTCAAAGTCCACACATGGGAGGGAAAACAAGGGTGAGATATAAATCTCGGCAAGCAAGCAGATTTAACAAGTTATTTCAACTACGAACAAATAAACATCATCAATAGTTTCATACATACACAACCACGATCGTTTCCACAATTAATAAGCCACCACAAACTATCATAAATCAAACCTCATCGATTTCGGTTTTAAATGGCATATGAATGCAGTCATTTAAATATCCCTTATATGCGTATGAATGCTTCATACTATGCTCCACATCACTCTTGCCGGGTAGGAATTGCAATGTATCGTATTACGGCAATATCGACACTTCGCGAGCGAAGAGGTGCATCGTATTCACGACAATAAACAATCTTTGTCACAGTGCGATCGCGGCTAAAATCTTGGCGACATCCACATATGCAAATGACATAATATGACATGAATGATATGATATTCCATTAATCACATTAATTCATCCACGGGAGCATTAACATACTCTCAACATATCCACATCCACCACATGTTATTTTCATGTTAGCATTATAACCTTAAGCAAGAATTACACAAGTCTACTATCATATTAACAACATACAATAAATAAATTCTTGCTATCAACTCCCCAATTAACAATATCTTGCAATCATGGTATAATGTATCAAATTATGATAATAATGTAAAATGCAAGTAGAGCGAATAACAAGTTAAGCGGTAGCAACCACCGCTACGATCACTTGCCTTGAACCGACGAATCGAAGAAAAAACAATCAAGAACACTCAAGGTCGAGACCACCTGTCCAAAAGGCATCTCTCAGCACTAAGCCACAGCAAACAAACATAACAAAAATAATTGTAAGCATCGCTAAATCCCGAACCCGTACAAACCCTCTCCGCTCAGCAAAACAGCAAGAACCCTTCTGCGGCGGTGTTGCTTCACAATTTCGTATCTTTTAAACTAATGGACCAAATACAGCAAGTGATACATTTATGGAATCATGACTTAAAACCTACGATTTTCGTGTAGAACTCCTATTTTATTCGGATCATAACTAGTTGTAATTTAGTGCCCTAAACAGAGCAAACTTCCTGATCGCGGCAGACTGGACAGCGACACTAAATCGCGTCCCCACGACAGCACAGAGGTCCAAAAATTCTGAACATTTTACAACAACTAGAGATCTGAATTATCTATAACTTTCTCAATTACGGCCCTAACCATAAAACTAATCTACTATTTTTAAAACCCGAATTACAGTCGGTCTGTACTAATCTGCCCGTCGAGGGGCGGCGGTATTAGTGACTCCGTATCTCCCAGATACAACGGTAGAAAAATTGAAACAAATACAGAATATGAATCTCGCAATCCTCTACAACTTTCCATTTGGGAAGACCCGCAGGAAAAATCGTTTTCTAGATCAAAACCACAGAAACAACCGCGTTCACATGAATCAATCTACTAACGAGAGCGGTAAAAATTAATCATGCAATTAATCTAAACTCTCCCATCAAAATCAGTCCCAAGAACCCTAATTACTCCTAAGATCAGAGGTTTGGGATGAGAAAAATTACCTAGCTGAAGAAATTCCCCAATTCCTCCTCCTCTTCTTCTTCTCCTTCCCTTCTTCTTCTTTGCCTTCTCCTTCTTCTCCTTCTCCAAGAGCGACAATGGGAAGCTCCTTGGCGATAGCGAGGGGAAAGGGAGGCGCCCAAGAGGAGGTGGAGGGAGGTGGCAGTGTGGGAGGGAGGAGAAAAAGGGCTAGGGTTAAAGGAGGGTGCGGCTTGGGGGATGGGTGGGGCACCCCTTGGGCCCTTGGCCCAGGGTGGTTAGCCCACCTCCACTGGCGATCAACGCTGAATTTAAATATAATTTATATTATATTATATTTCTTTTCTATTGCTCTTTAATTAATATTTTTCCCTTCCATGATTCTGGTAAGCCGGCGACTCATGATTGTTTTTAAAAAAAACTTACAGAAGCGACAAGCGAGGGTATTACAAGGACTCCTTCCCACCATATATCGACTTAGCGCTTGGTTTGAGCCACGAATCGCGCCTTACTGCGCGGATATCGACTCTAATGCTCCAAGCTGTCGCTCCATGTACCTCAACAGATCCATGGCTGAACAGGTGTGCTGTTCGTCAAAAGTGTCCAAGCGAAGCAACATCCACTCCGGAGGCTCATCCTAACCTCGGTAGAGCGATGGCGACAGCGAGTTCGGCTGCGGCGTAGCGGCCGTGGAATTACCGCTGCGATTCTTTGGTGGAGTTGGTGGTTCTCTCTTAGAAGGTTACGAATGAGGTCTCTGATCGTACGGTGGCTCGTGCCGGAGGCGCGGTGAGGCAATCTCCTCGATGCGACACCGATAACCCTACGGCGAGCGAGGAAGCAATGGACGCGTCGCGACCACGACCACGACCTCTACCTCTTGCCATCTAAGAACATCATAACAAACAAAACCAAACACTTAACAGCGGGAATAGAAGTGCAGCGCAATTCATCATCGAGTAATAAGTGAAAAGAAAACATCAATTAAATGCGAAAGTGTAATTTCCCAAACCCTCCTCGTGCACGATGTGTCAATTTAATAGTTTTGTGATAACCACGGACCTAAAGCCGCTCGATACCAAGCTGTGACACCCTAGCTATTCGTAAGCCAAGATGTCATGCAATTCTAACAAACACTAAGAATGAACAACAATACACAAGTAACCGGGCTCATTTAACAAAGATCCATAAGAAAAAGATGATATAGATTAACAATTTCAAATGATGGAATGGAAACATTCATAACATAAGCGTCACGGTAGTCTTAACCAAAATTGGATTATTACAATTTAGAGATTATCAAATGGTTGACATGACAAAAGATAACAAATAAGTTCGGAGTTCAAGAAAGCGTCATATGCATCGTCTTTGGACTACCCCTTCAAAGGAATTGCCTTCCTCCTCATTTACCTAAATAAAAATACAAAGCAAGGATGAGCCATAGACTCGGCAAGTACTTTAACGAATAACACAAGAATTAAGTGGACAATGCAACCTCAACAAGTTTATGAAAAACATCTCGAACATATACATGAATGAATGGGATGGAAGAATGCAATGAAGAAATGGTGCTCATAACTTATCTGGGGTATAGCGAGTGATACACCGTCGGTGTTCACTTATGCACATACTTAACAACGTTCGGTGACCCAAATCTGAGTATGAAGAGCGTTTCATACGGTTGTCGCTTATCCACATTGGAATGGTGGGTCTTACGTGCCCATACTAGAATTGTGGGATCTAGCAAAATTCCACTTAGTGGGCGGAAATTAAAAAGTGTATGAATGGAATGAAACAACTAAAATGAATGCTATTTCTTTAATCACAAGAATTATCTACTCGAAATGAAATAAACATCATAGCGAATATCATTGGCATTCACAAATATAACCCAACATCATGCAAAGAATTGAAAACAACACATAGTAGCGTAGGGTACTTGCCTTCAGATTGGTAGAACTAGGTGGCACAAATGGTGCGCCTACACTCGCCGCCTCACCATCTACACGAGAAACAATTGAAATAAGAATAACGTAATATGATGACACTACCGGTGATCTACAATGACTCCCGAACTACTCGGCATAAATCGCGAACCCAATGATGAGACAAGCGTTTCCCCTGTTTTCTACCGTTCGAGACAGCGGCTCGGAAAAATTCATAACTAATAATCTGGAACTCCGAACGACCTGAGACTAGTGCCAAAAGAAACTTAACAGATAAACCTTCAAAACACTAGAAGACAAGATTTTCTAATTATGCCCACATAGGTCTAATATGCGGTTGAAAGTGCACGACGGATAAATAGCTCGACAATGAGACCGATTAGAAAAACATGACATAACTTTTAATCTATAAATCCAAATTGAATGATATTTATCAATATATAATCATAGTTAAATTATCTACAAAAACAGTTTGTGGAGGTCGTCACGAATCTGAATCTAACTAGATCAAAACCGAGGAACAAACCAGCGGTCCCGGTTCTCGGACAGATAGGACAGCGCGCGTAAACAATTCATATCTCCTAAACCATAACGTGGAATCTTGTGATCTTGGTGCCAAATGAAAGCTAACGATCTCAGGAATAAAACTCTAGAAGACACAAACCGAAGATTCGGCCTCTAACAACCCTCAATTGGCGCTGTAGCAGACTGAACCTAATCTAGGCGATGGAGCAGCAATCTGATTTGACTCTAACGAGCAATTCTGCATCTAAACTAAATCAAACAGCGAATAGAATCTCTCGTTACACTTGGCGAACCGTGGGGCGATGTTGATCCGCTTCGGAGATCTCCCCTTTCTCCTCCCTTCTTTCTCCAATGGCGGCCACCACGAGGGCGACGGATGGCCGGAGGCCGGCGGGAGGAGGCGACCGGGGAAGATCCTAGGGAACAACGCCGAGATCCTGGAGAAGACACCACAGCGAGGCCAAACCGGGGAGAGCGGCGCGGCCAGGAGAGGAGGGTGGTGATGAGTCACGGCGGCCGATCTTCGATAGGTTCGATTTGGTTTGTCGTGAGGGCGTTGGCGCTTTGAGGCTTAGACCAGCGGATCGTCACCTCGCATTCGCTACACCCAAGCGCTGTCGTTATCGACCCGCGCTTGCGCGATCGACCTTACCACGAAGGTTATTGTTCTGCAAGCAATCGAAGCAACTCACAAGAACAAGGTAGATGCAATCTGAATTGTATTGCGGATATGGATGAAGTTTACAAGTGGGGTTCCTCAAACCGATAATCGTGAAAGTGCAATTGGCGAGAATAATCTACGAAAAACCGCCTCTAAACTATGGCGACTCTTTATATATATAGGGGTACATGAGGAGGTCGACCTAGGGTTGTGCGGCCGTGGGATGAAGCGTACATAACTGGACTCCGACCTTGTTACGTTTACAAAGTCTTATTAGTTTCCAAAATGGTGTGCTGACACCTTGTGTTCACGTATTCAGTCGAAGAGGCTGGTCGTGGGGCCGGTTCTAGGGTGGTCTTGAGGAGTCCATGCTATCTTTGGTGCGTAGATTATGTCCAACGAGTCTTGTGCTCGCTTTTACGGTCGTGGGTGCTCCAATCGAATCAACTATTCGTAGGTCTTCTTGTAGTGGTCGTAGACCTGCGGAGCTGATCGTGGACCTTCTTGGTAGTCGTAATCCTAGATTCACGAGTACAAGTAAGTCATCTCCATTAGGCGACATCATAGAGTTCTCAAATAATACACTCGACCCTAGAACGACTTTACGATCGATTAAGTGGCGTGCTCTAGCTCTTGTCATAGGGCCGTGTAGTTCGGCACCCGGATCTGGAGGGTCTTGTGTAGTGCGTGTATCCGAAGGAGGATGTCCTCATCGGTGGTGGCTAGGGGAAGTGGGAGTGGGAAGTGCGGGCGTCTAGGGTTAGGCGCCCCAGTTGCTTGTAAGCCACCCCTCTGGGCCACAGGCATGGCCCATGGCCCGAAGTTATCTAAAAACAAAGAACCCCTCCTAACAGGTAATTCTATTTTCTTTAACTCCTTTTCTTCCCCAGGCTAGTCACGATTCACTCGATTCGATTACGGTATTACAGTTTCTCCTCCAAGATCTTTATTAAGCTCAGTCGGGCCTCCGATCGCGACAAAGTTTTCAACCATATGCTACATAAATAGCATTTCTTTCTCAAGTTTTTAATAAACTTCAAAGAGAAACATGAGTAGTTGAAGACACTTACTTGAATTGCCACATCATTATAATCGGTAAAAAACTTATCGAGTTCGCCTTTGCAAGCGTCGATACTCTCTGTGAGACCCAGTTTATCGGGCTTGTAATGCTTAACCATCCACTCGGTCCTAGCATCACAAATCAAATAAGCGAGACTCGAGATATGTATACTTCCCAGAATGCAGTATACACACCCTTTACAACAAGTATGTATCAATTCCATTCAAGCAGATAGAACAAGCAAAAGCACAAACCGAAGTTAATCGAATTAAGGATAGTTATTACAAAGAGAGGCCATTGGCCAAATAACATACAAATAACTAATTAGGCAGTGAGCGAAATGCCATAAGATGGTGATAAACAAAAGAGCCAATCGGTGTGCCTTTACCCACAAGGCAACCAGCCGGACCGCCAAGCTAGTCGTCAAACCATCACATCTCACAAAAGTGAGGCCCTTGGGGCTCACCTTCCTCCTCTGCAACAAATAGTTAAGCAAAGCAAATGAGTACAAAAATTGTACTCCATAAGACTTCGTGTAGAATAATAGACCTATACATATGCTACATGCAAGCTTATTTAAGTGGAGGCTGTATGTTTCATTTTCGGCATAAAGCAATCTTTATTTGCAATAAGATAGTACATTTTAAAGCAATTTTACAATCTGTTTTTATTGTTCAAATAATAGTAAAGGACAACATAATAACAATAAATAGATGACAACAACAATCACAGAAGTGACTAAACCATTAGTCACCACAATAATAGCATGAATTACCCATTCATACCACCCATGTCACGTTTTAATTAAAAGGTTGTAGTCTAACTCTTGCAAAACCTAACCAAGTATGTCCATAACCTAGGACGATGCTATTCGAATAGTTTTAACCCTGCAGAAGTGTACCAATATACCCACACGCGAGACCGCCTTTTGCCACAAGATTAAGCACACTTCCTTAGGTATGCAGAACGCGGCTAAGTACTCTGAGACATTTCCAATGGATGATGCTAATTACGAGCGCAACCCACGAGAGAAGACACATTAGCCGACTTCGGTAGGACACGCTAATGCTCCCTCACAACACACACCACACATTTTATTAAAACATACCCATTGACGGCTCATAATTAACACCTACCAAAGTACTTAGTCAAGAGAGGTCCCATATCCCCTCGCGTGGTTATGCGCTAAGTTGCTGGAGAGTGTGACACAAGATGTTCGGTCCTTGTTGACTTAGGCACCATACCATTCACACCAAAAGATGACACCAACATTCCATTGTGCCCAGGTCCAAAACAATTTTTCATTATCAAATTTTGACTTTATAAAATAACAAAGCACAAGTCTTTGGACATAGCAGAGTAATAATTAGATGTGTGATCAACATCATCGAATAAATCGATGATCGCCCATTACTACGAAACAAAGCCTTTCTAAGCAATTTCAAATCGCAATCTACTAAGTGACAAGAGCTCATCCATCGAACTCAAATCACAGCAAATAATCTAGGCTCAGGTAGTAGAGGATAATCAATTCCTACAAATTATGCAACTATAGGATCCACTAATCATAATTTAACATAACATAGCTATACATACATACAAGTTACAAACAATATATTAGACTTGAAAAATACTAGGATTAACATGATCAAACTACTTGCCTAGTTCTTTCTTTGCTCAATATGTTCTTTGAGGATCAATAAGGTTATCAATGTGCTCTTGAATCTAACGAGAAAGCGAAAAAGAATCGATAAGAACAAAGAAAACAAAAGACTCAACAACAAACTTTTTCGAATGCTTTGAAAATCTTACGGCAAGAGCATGATTTATAAGGAATTTAGCAACAAGAACCAATTGATTTGGATTCTTAATGCAAAAGATATGAGCGAAACAATTACCTTTCGACCTTATAAATCACAAATACTACTATTCATTGCAATTAAATTGTTAGGCAACATTTTCTAGAAAGGCGGTGAATCTGAAAATTTTCTGATAGATCAAGCACCTCATGAGATGAACAACCCAATTGGATTCATCTCGTTTCACGATGAGATCAAGCACCTCATGAGATGAACAACCCAATTGGATTCACCTCATGAGATGCACTTTCTAGAATTTTCCAAAGCCATGAAATGATCAAAAGTAAAATGCATAAGTAAACTTTTCAAGAAATATTGACATGTTCAAAACTAATTTTCACGATAAGCTCATCAATAGAGGAATCCAACAAAGTTGGATTCACTTAAAAATAGTTCTGAGAGAAATAGTTATGCATTTTACAAGCTAATTGCATTTTTAGTTAACAAATAATCCTTCTCGGGAAAATCAGATATTAAATCGACGTGGACGAACTTGACGGTTGATCTAGGATCCAACGGCCCAAGTCCACGGGACAACGCGTGCACACGCTGCTCACAAACCCCACCGTTGGATTTAGATCTAACGGTCCATGTGGATTGAGGCGTTCGGATGGTTGAGCGTTCACACGCACATGAGTCGTTGATCGTGGATCCAACGATCCATGTTGATCGAAGCGTTGGGCGGTCGAACATTCACTCGAATCCGAGCCCTTGATCTAAAGATCGGCGGCTCACAACGAAGAGCTTCGACCGGTTGAGCGTTCACACGAAGGGGCGTAGATCTAACGATCGGCGGTCCACAAATAACTCGTTCTAAATGCTCGCCGATTCGTCCAACAAACTTGACGGCGAAGGAAGGCTCACCACGGCGACTCGGTCACGGCGGCGCGAGCTAAGGCCCAAAATAGGCTCGCAATAGTTTTGCGCACACAATGGGACCATTTGCTACGGTGAGGTGGTCTAGACAGCAAGCAGCCGGAGTTGATGAGTGACCAAAGCGGTCGAAAACAAGAAATGCAAAGAAGCTCATTGCGGTCTAATTAAGCAAGTGCCAAGCAACTAGGGACTAAAGTGGAGCTACGAGCATGGAAGAGACATAGAGGAGGTTGGAGTGCTCGTGATAAAAATGGTGCTTCGGCCAAAATAGGGAATCTCAATTCACCTAATACAGGGAAGATAAGTGAAATTGAGCGAGGTTAAGCTCAAGTGATTAAAGAGGAGGCGGAGGAATAAGAAATGGAGAGAAAAGCCAGAGTGCAGCCTTCCCGTGAGCTTGAAGCTCGGCAATGGCGAAAGTGCTTTCGGAGAATGCGACTCAAACAAACAGGAGGTGCTAGCTAGAGTTGTGGAAATGCTAAAGGAAGCGAAAGGGTAAGCAATGGAGCTTAAATAGTCGAGTTGGCGAGAGCAGCGGCAAAATTTCTCCTCAGTCAACAACGCCTTGGGAGCTCACGAGAGTGGCGGAGCGGTTGAACAATGGGCGTTTGAGGCGGTGCACGATGGGCATTTAATGCGGCGAAGGAGCCGTTTAAAGGTGTTCACCGAGGTGACCCTCTGCTGCTCCCTCTCTCCTGCTACGCGTGGTGGCTTTGACTCACCGCCGCTTGCTCGAGCGAGGAAGGAGGCAGCCGCCGCCGCCGTTGGATCTAAATCGAGCGGTTCAAATGAAAGGACAATTGGAGCGGTCCGAGCGTTCACTTGATCGAGCCGTTGATCTAGATCCTACGGCTCACACTGCGAGCGTTCGGACGATGCAGAATGTTCAAGCGAATCGAGCCATCGATCTAAAATCCTATGGTACACATGGATCGGCGCGTTCGGATGGTCGAGCGTTCCGCGATCGGGCGTTCGATGCGATCAACGATCCTGGCGCTCGCTCGATCAACCGCGGTGGTGCGGTTAGTTGATTGAACCAAGTCACTTGGCTCGAGCGAGTCGACTCGCGCCTAAGAGCAGTGAAAACCAACTAGGGTTTGAATTAAACGACTGATTTTTGAGGATTTATTTAAGGTAGCAAACCAGCTCCAAAAATCATGAAATTTTAACTGGATATTGCTGAGTTTAGGATAAATCTTATATAAAATTTCCAGAGATTTTTATGCACTACATTTTTCTCAAGAAATTCCAGAAGGTGTGAATTAGGGTTTGACCAAGCTTTGACTTGGTTTGACTTGCCTCAAAATTATCAAACAATTTATAAAAATCATGAAATAATTCAGAGGTGTTACCAAGCCTCCCTAGAACTCAGAAAAATATTCACAGAGGTTTGGCATAAGATCTTTGCCAAGAAGGTTTTTGATTGGAATCGATTGAGGATTTTGATTTTTGATTTCCATAATTCCTTTACAAAATTACGAAATGTCCAAAGACTTCAAGATGCAAGACTTCCAATATTGTGTATTAACTACGAGCCGCGTATGGATAGAAACCCATATGTTGTGTCGAGTCATTGTAAAGCATTGGTCAACTACCCATCTCGGGTAAAGCCTTGGACAACTACAATGCTCCTCGAGGTGGAGACCCTACCAGAATCTCTACCACCACACACCCAACACAAGAACACATATCCTTTTCACACAACACACACAACCCCTCCTCGACTCGGAGATAACACACGCCAAAGTACAAAGTCAAGAGAGTCACATATCCTCTCGCGTGGTTATGCATAAAAATGCTTGGTTTAGTGTAACAAGATGTTCGATCCTTGTTGACCAGGCAAGACATCCACAAACCCAATAACCCACCATACAACCACTTGCCCAAGTCTAAATCATTTCATTTGCACTTTTTGTTTTCCAAAACAAATTAGCACAAGGTCTTGAACAAAGTAATAACTTGATTTGTGTGATCTAGGTCATCGACTAAGTCGATAACCGCCCAATTCTACGGTAGCTAAGCATTGCTAAGCATGATATCGAAAAGACAATAAAGAGCATAATTAAATCACGGGCTCTAATTCACCGTGATATTAGTAACATATGTTTGTGGTAGGGGATAACAATTGGAGGGCAACAATGCAATAGGAGTAACTACCTCTAATCGGGAAAATTAATTTGACACAAAAGCATGCATACATATGATTTGTAAACAAGATATTAGACTTGCAAATAATGGGAAATTTATAATCAAACTGCTTGCCTATTTGCTTTGGGTCAAGATGTTGTGGAGGATCACTTATGTTATCAACGTGCCCTTGGAACCCTAACGAGAAGCGAAAAATGAGCCGATAAGAACGAAGAAAACACAAAGACTCAATAGCAAACTTTCTCTAAATATTCTGAAAATTTTACAGTAGCAAGAGCATGATTTATAGGAATTTAGCAATAAGAACCAATTGATTTGGATTCTTAATGCAAAAGATATGAGCAAAACAATTTGGCTCAACCCTATAAATCAAAATGCTACTATTCATTGCACTAACATTTTAGCAAAATTTTCTGGAGATATACTGAGGCTAAAACCATTTTTAGATTAAAGTTTAGTTAAAAATATAACTAAAAAATTTGAATCAACGAAAAGGAATTAAAATGAATTAGTTATGCATTTTACAAGTTAACTATATTTTGGTTGACAAATAATTCTTTCGGAAAATTAGAAATTAAAAAGGCGTGGGCGAACTTGGATCGTTGATCTTGGATCCAGCGGTCGAGTTCACAGGTTAACAGCAGCGCCGCGCGACTTACAAACCCTAAGCGTTCACCGTTGGATTTGGATCCAGCGGTTCCGCGTGGATCGGGGCGTTAGGGCGGTCGAGCGTTCACGCGCACATGAGCCGTTGATCTTGGATCCAACGACCCACGCGATCGAACCTTTGGACGGTCAGAATGTTCACTCAATTGGGACCGTTGATCTTGGATCCAACGGTCCCACGAGATCAAGCGTTCGTTCGATCTGGGGCGTAGATCTAAAGATCGGCGGTCCACAATAATACGTTCAAAAACTTCGTCCTGTTTTCATCCGACAAAACAACGGAGAAGAAAGGCTCGTCGTGGCGACTCGGCTCGGCGGTGCGAGCAAATGCCAAAAATGGGTTCCTAACAACCTAGCGCACTCATGGTACCAACGATTTTGGTGCGGTGGTCTAGAACACCGGCAAGGCGGAGATGACGAAATGACCAAAATTGCGAAAGCAAAACGCGCAAATGAGCCCAGTGCGGTTCAAGGAAGCGGGTGCCAAGAAACTAGGGACTAATAAGGAGTTACACGAGCACAAAAATGCAAAGAGAAGGTTGGAGCTAATTCGGTGAAGAAAATTGGGGCTTTCGGCGAAGCAGGGAAAAATCCAATTCGGTCAAGCCACGAGTAAGATGAACAAAATTGAGTGAGGTTAAGCTTGAGATAGTAAAGGTGGAGCGGAGGAGCAAAAATTGGAAGGAGAGAACCCACGATGTACCGCCTTCACATGTAAGCTCGAAGCTCAACAATGGCGGCGAATTGATTTCGAGTGATTGTAGCTCAAACACGCTCGTGGGTGCTAGCTAGAGTTGCGGAAGTGCTAAAGGAAGCCAAGAGTGAAGCAATGGAGCTTAAATAGAGGAATGGCGAGAAACAGCGCGATATTTTCCCTTGGTCAACAACGCCATGAGAGCACTTGAGGCGATGGGAGAAGTTGAATCATGGACTTACGAGGGAGGAGCACGACGGGCATTTAATGCGCGCGAGATAGCCGTTTAAAGGCGACCACGGAGGAGACTCAATGATGTGCTCTTCTCCTCTGCTCACGCCATTGCTTGGCTTCGACGCCAGCGCTCAGGCAGGAAGGAGGCGACTCATCCACCGTTGGATTGAAATCGAGCGGTTCAAATGAAATGGGGCGATTAGAGCGGTTCAACCGTTCACTTAACCTGGCCGTTGATGCGGATCCTACGGCTCACCTTTGCGAGACGTTCGGACGGTGCGAGCGTTCACGCGAATCTAAGCCCTTGATTTAGAATCCTACGGTTCATATGGATCGGCGCTCGGATGGTCGAGCGTTCACGCGATCGTGAGCCGTTCGATGCCGATCAACGAACCACAGCGCTCGTGCTCGGCGGCCAGAGTAGTGCAGTTAGTTGATCGCACCAAGTCAAGTGGCTTGGGCGAGTCCGGTCGAACCCGACGAGCGGTGAAAACCAATTAGGGTTTGAATTAACGACTGATTTTGAGAATTTGTTTAAGGTAGCAAAACAGCTCAAAAATTATGAAATTTTAACTGGATCTTCTTGTGCAGGATGAACCTCACATAAAATTTCCAAAGAATTTTATGCAATGCATTTTCTCAAGAAATTCAGAAGGTGTGAATTAGGGTTGGACCAACCTTTGACCTGGTTTGACTTGCCTCCCAAAATTATCAAATAATTTTTAAAAATCATGAGATAATTCAGAGGTGTTACCAAGTCTCCCTAGAACTCGAGAGGTTTGACTTGCCTCCAAAAATTATCAAATAATTTTTAAAAATCATGAGATAATTAAGAGGTGTTACCAAGTCTCCCTAGAACTCGAGAAAAATATTCACAGAGGTTTGGCACAAGATTTTTGCTAAAGAGGTTTTTGATTGGAGTCAATTGAGGATTTTGATTTTGATTTCCATAATTCCTTTACAAGAATTACAGAAATGGCCAAAGACTTCAAGATGCAAGAAAAGTTTTCATTTCTTCTCATTTTCTTACATTTGAAACATAAATTCACATTTTGGATGTTACACCATCCGAACGCGGTGATCCATGTGTACTGTAGGATTTTAGATCAACGGCTCGGATTCGAGTGAACATTCGGACCGTCCAAACGTCTCGATCCACATGGACCGTTGGATCTAAATCCAACGGTGAATGCTAATTTCTTGCGCGTGCGCGCTGTGCTCTGTGCGTGTGGGCCATTGGATTTCAAATCTACGGCTCAGATTCGTGTGAACGTTCGAACCGGTCGAAGGTTCTTTCATTGAGAGCCGTCCATCTCTAGATCAACGGCCCACATCGATTTGAACGTTCGGACCGTCCGAATGTCTCCATCCACGTGGACCGTTGGATCTCAATCCAACGGTGGGGTTTGTGAGCCGCTGGAGCCCGCGTTTTCCCGTGGACTTGGACCGTTGGATCCAAGATCAACGATCCAAGTTCGTCCACGTCGTTTTAATTTTGGTTTTTCCCGAGAGGATTATTTGTCAACTGAAAAATGAAATTAACTTGTAAAATACATAACTATTTCATTTTAATTCCTTTTCGGTTGATTCAAATTTTGTTGGCTATATTTTTAACTGAACTTTTATCTAAAAATATTTCTAACCACATTATAGCTCCAGAAATGTTTGCTAAGTCGTTAGTTGCACTGAATAGTAGCATTTGTGATTTATAAGGCTGAGCAGATTTGTTTTGCTCATATCTTTTGCATTAAGAATCCAAATCAATTGGTTCTTGTTGCTAAATTCCTTATACATCATGCTCTTGCTCTTTGTAAAATTTTCAACATTTGGAGAAAGTTTCTTTGTTGAGTCTTTTGTTTTCTTCGTTCTTATCGGTTCTTTTTAGCTTTCGTTAGGTTCCGAAGAGCACATTGATAACTTAAGTGATCCTCCGCAACATCTTGAACAGCAGCAACCAGGCAAGCAGTTTGATCATGTTAATCCCAGTATTTTTCAAGTATAATATATTGATTTCAACTTGTATGTATGCATTGCTATTTTGTTGTTAAATTATAGTTAGTATCCTATAGTTGCATAATCTGTAGGAATTAATTATCCTCTACTACCATGAGCCTAGGTTATTTGCTGTGATTTGAGTTCGATGGATGAGCTCTTGTCACTTAGTAGATTGGGAATTGAAATTGCTTAGAAATGCTTAGTTTCGGTAGTAATGGGTGATCATCGATTTAGTCGATGATCTTGATCACACATCTAATTATTACTCCTTTATGTCCAGCACTTGTGCTTTCTTATTTTGTAAAGTCAAAATCTAAAAATGGAAAATTGATTTGGACTTGGGCAAGTGGTTGGATGGTGGGTTATTGGGTTTGTGGATGTCTTGCCTAAGTCAACAAGGACCGAACATCTTGTGTCACACTCTCCAAGAAATTTTGTGTGCTAACCACGCGAGAGGATATGGGACCTCTCTTGACTTAGTACTTTGGCGTGTGTTATCTCAGAGTAGCGGGAGGGGTTGTGTGTGTTGTGTGAAAAGGATATGTGTTCTTGTGTTGGGTGTGCGGTGGTGGAGATTTGGGTAGGCTCTCCACCTCGAGGGGTGTCGTGGTTGTCCAAGGCTTTACCCGTGAGGGTAGTTGGTGAGGTTTCTGATGACTCGACACAACGTTTGGGTTTCTATCCATCTGAGCGGCTTGTAGTTAATACACAAAATTGGAAATGTCTCGTAGGACTTAGCGTGCTTGGCATACCTAAGGAAGTGTGCTTAATAGTTTGGCAAAAGGCGATGCAGCGTGTGGGTACATTGGTACACCTGCGAGGATAAAACTATTCGAATAGCCTCGTCCTAGGTTATGGACACGCTTGGTTAGGTTTTGCAAGAGTTAGACTGTAACCTTTTTCCTTAAAATTTGACATGGTTGGTATGAATGGGTAATTCATGCTATTGTTGTGGTGACTATGGGTTTAGTCACTTCCTGGATTATTATTGTCCTCTATCTCTCATTATCATGTTGTCTTTTACGGTTATTTGAACATTAAAAACAGATTTGTCCACTTGCTTTTAAATGTACTACATTATTGCAAATAAAGATTGCTTGGTGCGAAAATGAAACATCTGACCTCCACTTAAATAAGCTTGCATGTAGCATATGTATAGGTCTGTTATTCTATCGTAAGTCTTGCGAGTACAATTTTGTACTCATTTGCTTTGCTTAACTATTTGTTGCAGAGGAGGAAGGAGAGCCCCAAGGGCCTCACTTTTGTGAAATGTCTTTGCGGGTTCGACGACTAGCTTGGCGGTCGGTCGGTTGCCTTATGGGTTAAAGACACACTGATGGACTCTTTTGTTTATGACCATCTTATGGCACTTTTGCTTCCTCTGTTAAATTTTTGTATTTATATGTATTTGGCCGGTTGGCCTCTCTTTTGTAATAACTATCTTTACTTATTTTAACTTCGGTTTGTTCTTTGTGCTTGGTTTATGTGAATGAATGGAATTGATGCATGAATTTTGTAAAGGGTGTGTATCTTTGCATTTACAGGGAAGTATACATGTCTCAAAGATACGGGTTATTTTGTTTATGATGCTAGGGTCAATTGGTTACTAAGCATTACAAGCCTAATAATCCGGGGTCCTCACAAAGTTTGGTATCAGAGCCATACTGACCGTAGTAACCCAAGCTTGGTCGTTTTTAGGATATTTTGGAAAACCTTATTTTCAAAGTATCAAATGTATGGGACTCAATGACTACCACCTCCTGATTTAACAAACAAAGTTAGTCGGGTGATGAACATATCTTTTCACCTAAGCAAAAATTATTTCCTTCGGTTACCTACCTCTACACGATCACTAGTGATCGTAAGGTCGGTCGGTTCGTCAATTGGCTCACAGGTCTCCATGGCCTCATCAATTCTTAGACCAACCGACTACATATCAAAGAGGATTTTTTAGGTAAACACCGATCGGAAAAGATTGTAAAGGTGAAAAATAATTATCATGCTTACCCTAAGTCTCTCAGCCCTCTCTTCAGCAGTAGTAACTGTTAAGATCAAAGGGAAACTAGCCTTCTCATTAGGCTCTCGAGCACATATCATTTTGATCCGACACGATCTCATAGAAGACAAGACGTAATAAAAGAGAGGTCTTAGGAATTATAAAAGCATTTAACCGAAAAGGTATCTTGGTCGGATTCTTCTGGAACTTACCTTCCCTAGAGTCCTTGGTCGCATCATCACAACCAATATACGGATCATCGAATAAGCTCGGGCCTTCAAAGGGTGATTCTCTGCATGGAGAAGTCCCTCACCACATGCCAGAGGTTAAACCCTAACACTCGAGAAGATGGATGGCTTCAACCCATCTCCCAATTTTCCCTCTTTCTTGAGAGGAGGAACGCCATTGCGGGTTCTCGATAGCCTTCTTACTGCATGTAATAAAGGCCATCACCTGCGTAATCTTCATGTAAAACCCACTCTTCTTCCATGATGACCACGAAGATTTGGAGTACATTGGAATGTACACATCGACCTTCCGTCATGGAGATGCAAAGTACACTCTCGTGTGTACCGTCGTCTTCTTCGCATTCACCAATCGTAGTAGTACCAAGAGATCGAGTTCTTTGAATTCCAGTGCGCTTCGCAGAGGTAGATGAAGATCTTGAGGTTGGTTATGGCGTTGGGGCGATTGATCGGTTCTACTCCATAATACTCCAAAACTTGGGAAAGAAAGGAGTGAAGCGGAAGTCCGAGCCGCATTCGATATATCGAGAAATACGAATTTCTCCATCCTCACCGCTTGGAGAATGTTCCCAAATGCCGATCTTCATAAGATCGATTGCCGTAGTAGCCCAACCTTTTCCAAACCTTCAAGTTTTTCTCACTCGGATCGGAGATCGACCAGGTTAGTGATAAGATCCAACATGGTGATTTTTTCGGGTGAAGAATTCAAAGGTGATCGGAGATGGTTTCTTGGAAGATGAAGAGGAAAGTAAAGGCGTAGAAACCCTAACACCCAAAGTGCTAAGGGGCCTTTTATAGCCACAACACTTGTAATCTCCCGAAAAGTCTAATGGACAAAAATCCCTTTTAACCAATGGACAAAGAGTTCTTTCAACCTCCAAAGGCAATTTTTTAACTTAAAAAATGAATACGAACCGCCTCGAATACCACAACATTTAATGAAGGGTCTGCCCGATACGATTGCATCGGGAGTAAGCGTCCATATGACCAATTCATTTAAAGTTCAGGGGCTAGTTGACGAGGATTAAAACCTCTATTTATTATTTAATAGATAAAGGACCATATGTCTTCGTGGTCGTAACCCCTAAGGCTAACGACCTCCTTTGGTTGTGAGGATTCGGAGGTTACACAATATCTAACACAGTGGAGAAGGTTCCCAACCTTGTTTGTCTCCGATCACCAAAAGCTCACAAAGCCTTGAGCGATATCCGGATCTAGCGCCGATATATCCTCTACCGTGTGAAGAATGGAACATGTCTTTGTATATACCACGCGACGATCGTAACTCTAAGACACATGAATACAGTCAAATGGCTCAGCGACATATAACCGTAAAGCAATTGACACATTGTTAGCGATGCCTCTCTCCAACAGACGTCTTTGCTTCCCAAGCAGCGTCTCCCGACAATCGCCAACGCTTCATCAACTACATAAGGAGGATCGCGAATCAAGTGGAGAAGGCACCGGAACAATGAAGATAGATTGGAAAACACTCTCAGAAGAGCATTGTATTCCCGAGTTAGTCTTCAGTCTAGGTTACATACACCTATTGTAATAGCCAGTTCATAGCAATAAAGAGCAGTCTCATTACTTTCCAGGAGATACACGCCATTTTCCTCTTTTTCTTCGTATATTCATAAGATCAGCGATTTGATCGTCGACAAGAACATTGTGCCATGCATTATAGGAGAATAAGTTTCCTCGAAATTGTTGGACTGAAACGCCGACTAGAGGGGGGTTTTTGAATAGGAGCTAAACTCTTTTTTGACCCTTGACCGATTTCAACTTTTTCTTCTCCTCGATAGCTATATAAGCTATGAAGATGAGAACACAATCACAGCGGAAGTATTGTGCTGAAATCGATGAACCCCGAAGCAAAACATTAAAACACCTCACAAATGCTCAGAGGGCGGTCTGACTGCTCAGTGTGGTCGGTCTAACCGGAGCATGGCCACTCTGACCTCTCAAATGGCCATTTAGACCTTTCCCTCGGGATAAACAGTAAAATCAACACAATTAGAAAATCACAAATTGGTCTAACTTTTGATCCGGTGATCCATATCCCCTGAAATTTCAACCATAGCTCATTAAGAAGGTCAGGAACCTATTCCAATTGATGATTGGGAAGATTGAAGCTAAGGTTCTGCGGATTTCTTGGATGAGGGCAAGAAGACACGAAAACTAGGGGATTCAAATTTTGATCCAAAAGCTTGCTCGTGGGTGGATGATGGTCAATATGATCCTAGATCGGTTCCCACATATCATAGCAAGCAAGATCACAGCAAGAAACCCAAAAAAACACCAAAATCTCAAAAGTCACAAAAGGGAGAGCAAAAACAAGAAGAGACCCATCTTGAGAAAATCTTGCTTGGATTGATTTGAGAAGATTGTTGGTTTACAACCACTCCACCATGGGGGACAAAAGCTCATAGTACTCAATCAATCCATCTCTCACAAACCCTAGCCTCAACTACTCCACTTTTTCCAAATCACAAATTAGGGTTTACACTTTGAAGGCGTGAGAGGCTAGAAATCTGGACCTCTCCCTTTTATAGTGGAGGTTAGTGTGGATATCGTGAGGATATGTGCACGATCTCGGGATGATGAGTCAATTGGCAATGGCGTTGTTGGTTTGCAAAATCTCGCGTTTGTTTGCTTCAAAGGCTGTCGGACCACTGAGTCCGATCGGTTGTGTCGGGCGGTCGATCCTTGTGGAGAATCCGACCGCCATGGTGGCGGTCCGATTACTCATTTGAAAATTGATTTTTGGAGTGAGCCAAAAATAGGTTGTGTAGGCAAGTGAGGGAGTCTCTGGATGTGGTCCCATCTTTTTGGAGCTCCAACAAAGTTCTATTGAGTTGAAAATTCCGAAGGTTTGAATTTCAAATTTGAAATTTGGCTAAGTCTTTTGACCGGTTTGACCGCCAGTTGTGGGCGGTCCGGCCAGGCTGATATCGGTCGGACCGGCCTTGTGGGGCGGTCGGGCCGGCGATGATAACAGTGGTGAGCCAAGTTTGCATTGGTGTGTTTTGATTGTGATTAATGTTTGGTTATCAATGCTTTATTGATGTATATTGCATTGCGGGTGGCGTGGGTCAAGTTGTGAAGAACTTGTTCCGGAAGCGGTTTGTTTGTCTATTCTTTGTCGCGGTGGCTTGCGTGTCAACGACGTCAGCGGTGAGTGGATCGGGACTACGCTTGGAGAGCTGAGGTCGAACGGTCATGGATCTGGGTGGTCGTGTGACACAAGCATGGTGCGAGAATGGGCAAGATGGATCGAGCGGGTGGTTCGGTGCATTGGTTGGATCGGTGGTGCGGATATCGGTGCGAGTCTGCAGGAGGTTCGATGGGATTCGGACAAGAGAGGCTTGGCGGCGTGATGAGAACCTCTGATTAACCTACACGTGGTGAAGCGAGCAATTGCTTCAGCAGATGTTGTGTGTGGGTCCCATGTGTGAGTGGGTCCCAAAAGTGAAACCCTAGTCCTCTCCTATAAATAGAAGGGGAGATGTAAAACCCTCTTGAGGCATTCATTTGGAAGTTCCTTAGCCTTTTCTAGGGTTAGGATTTGGAGAGGAAGAGAGGAGAGATTGTGGTTGCTCCTTGGTGAGCTCTTGTCCTCCTTGTGGAGTGGCTTTGTAAGCATCTTGTGAGATCAATCAATCTTGTGATGCTTGCTTGAGAGTTCATTTGTCTTTCTTTTGTGTTCTTCTCTCATTTGAATGAATTTGGTGCTTCCTTGATTCAAGAGGTTAAACTTGGTCTATTGACCCACTTTGTCTTGCTTTGATGTGTGGGAGTACTCCTAGAATCATCTAGACCATCAACCCCTACAAGCAAGTCTTGAATCAAAGATTTTATATTTCTATGGTTTGTGCACTTCTTTGTTTAATCCTTGAGAGATCGATTCTGTGAAGTGGATCTGAAGGATCGTCGCTAGAAATAGGTCTCTAATATCATTAGGGAGGTGTGCTCGAAATTTGGTCTAGTTTCATTGGTTGAATCAAAGTTGGATCAAATTTCGTTTTGGATTTGGGCTTGATTTTTCAAGATCTTGGGTGAACCGGTCGGACCGGTGTTATAACGGCGGTCCGACCGCCGTGTATTCGACATTGTCTTCGCCGGTCGAACCGCTGTCCACCGGTCCGACCGCCCGATTAGTTGCTTGTCGGATCATTGGTTGAGCGTCGGTCGGACCGCCCACGTAGCCGGTCGGACCACATGCCCGGATCGCCCTTTGAGATTAAGTCTCCACTTTTGTGACGTGTGGTTATTGGAGTTATCGAATTCAGCACAAGGCTTCCACTGTGCGCTTACTGATCTTCTTAGCTTTCATAGCTAAAGGAGTAAAGTTCGTGTTGAATTTGATTTAGGCGAAAAAGTTTAAGCGCCTATTAACCCCTAGTCGCCTTTCGGTCCTACAAGTGGTATCAGAGCCGGTTAGCTCTTCTCATAGATCTTAACCGGTCTTTGGAGCCATGGCGACTGAAAGATATTCAATCAGGCCACATGTTTTTGATGGAGTTGATTTTGCTTATTGGAAGGCCCGAATGCAGGCCTACATCGAGGCTCAAGGGCACGCAATTTGGCTTAGGTGAAACACCCTTATGTCGTGCCGGTAGATGACAATTTGATCACTCGGATGTGGAGAACAACGGCGGGCTCGGAATTTTTGATTCAAGGCCTTAGTCGATCGGAGTTTGAGCGTGTCGCTCATTTGTTGTCTGCTCATGAGATCTGGCGGACTCTTTGTGATTATCATGAAGGGTCCACTGCGATCAAGGAAGTGAGACAGAACCAGCTAAAGAAAGCATACTCCAAGATCGAGCAAAGACCTGGTGAATCTTTAGATGAGTGTGGGGAGATTTTCTAAAATTCTTCATGATCTCTATTTGTTGATCTTGTATTTTACGAGTGCGAAAATGCACGCCACTTTTGGGTGCTTTGGATGTGAAGGTGCTGGGAATGAAGATCAACGCCATAAATGACAACATTGTCATGGGTGAGCTTACTATGGATAAGCTTTACTCTAGGTGGAAGACGCATGAGATTGATTTTATCTCGCGTCTCCCCATGACCGATTCGATGGCTTTAGTGGTCGACCAATCTAAGGGTAGATACTCGATTCTTTTGATGTTAGCTCATCCGGCTTTTCTTTATGCCTTTGCATTCTTTGAGCGATGAACAACTTGAGAGACTACACAAGATGATTTAGCCCTCCTATCCACAAAATTCACGAGAGCTTACAACAATGTGAGGAGTAGGAGGAGAGGTGGACCTATCACATGTTTCGAGTGTGGTGAGCCAAACCACATTCGCTCTAGATGCCCCAAGCTGAAGGGCAAAGAGGAGAAGGAGTCACAAAGGCATCCTCAAGCGAGGGATGCTAAGTCCAAGAAGACAAACTATCGCAAGTTTGTCGGTAGAGTCCTTGAAGCTCTAGAGGATGTGAGCATGGAAGATGTGGACTCGGAGATGGAGGACGACAAAAGTGACTCCCGTGGCAAGAAGAAGGCACGTGATTTCACAGGCATGTGCTTCATGGCTAAGAACAGCCACGACAGCGACTCCTCCAACAGCGAGGATCCTTTTAGTGATCCCGATGAGGTATGCTCTTCACTTCGACATGAAAAGGGCTTTGGTGCTTCTTGAACAAAAATGCATAAGCAAGTTAAATTGATTAAGAAACAGGATACTATGATTGATAATTTGAACCTAGAAGTTGTTAGGCTCAAATCCATTAATCCTGATGATTTCTGTGAATCATGCTCTAGCTTGCTTAATGAATTGTCAAGCTTAAATTATGCTCATTCCTCTGTTGAAACGCAATTGAAAAATGCTCTTTTCGAACTAGAATCTCTCAAGTCTAGTTTTGTTTGCATGGATGCCATTCCGCTTGGTGTGACTACCTTGGATGCTATTCCTTTAACTTGCTCAAATTGTGCTTTGCTAGAATTAAAACTGGATAGCTCTTTGAAAGAATTGCAAAAATTTGATGCTAGTCACACTTGCTCTCATTGTAAGAACAATAGGATTAAAATGCAAGAGTTGACCGAAATGGTCGTTTACTCTAGAGCACTTCATGTGAAAATTGTCCTAAGCTTACAATTGAGATTGAAGCTTTAAACAAGACTCTTGAAGAGAAAGCTAAAATTGAAAGATCCATGTCTCTTACTGCTTCCAAGAAAGTCATTGATTCTTCCTCTTGTATGTTGCATACTGAAGTTGAAACTGTAATTGGTAAGATACAAGAGGCTTTTAGAGTCAAATTTAAGGAGAAGTTGAATAGGATTGGAGAGTCCTATTGTGTGTCTTGTGAGGCTCTCAAAGTGGAAGTGGATCTTCTTGAGAGCAAACATGTTGAGGTAATCAATTCTGAAAAGTGCTCCAATTGTGGAGCTTTGGCAAAAGCATGTTCCAATATCATCAATGTTGATCTCATCTTTCATGTACTTAAATCTCAACAATATCATTCTCATGTTCTCAAATCTCATCGATATCATTCTCATATTTTCATATCTCATCAATATCATTCTCATGTTCATGTATGCAATGCCAATGATGTAACTCAGCAGTTGATACTGGTATAACGGATTGTTCACCCATCCATGACACACTCTTCCCCAAC
Organism: Hsuehochloa calcarea; assembly: GCA_036346395.1. Classification (NCBI taxonomy): domain Eukaryota; kingdom Viridiplantae; phylum Streptophyta; class Magnoliopsida; order Poales; family Poaceae; genus Hsuehochloa; species Hsuehochloa calcarea. The sequence goes on along the minus strand of JAYEVG010000080.1, from coordinate 88,885 downwards.
CTTCTTGAGGTGGGGTCCCTACCTCTATAGGATTTTAACATAGAGTACGCGAGAATAGCCATAAACATGGTATTATTGACGCCTTGGCCCTTATGCAAGCAAATGATGACAATGTTCATTATCCATTATTAATATTATCATGTCTTCCCTATGGTAATTGCATCATCATATCATATTCTTATTAAATCATCAACATTTTTTGTCATCAATATTTCATGTCATAACCTCATTGAATCATTATCAACATAATGCCATAGCATTTAAATAAGCAATAAAGAGCACAAGTAAATGTCATATTCATTCCATGGTAGAGACAAGGCTTGACAAACCAATGCCCACCGCCCTACCAAGCACTTGCATGTTAGCCTCTAGAAACCAAGTGATGCAAATGTGGCACTGTACTTGAGGCAATGCTCCCTGAATAAATAATCAATAATACACTCAAAATATGCCACAACAGTACTAAAACATCAAACAAAATAATATCTCATCTACACACAAAACCGACACTCTTAACTCAACTTCACCTGGACGACCTACAACTTTCATCTCTTATCTCCAAATATAGTACACTATATATTTTCTAGAAACTATACACAATTCCCACAATATTCTAGTTATGCAAATCTTACGAATTTTCCATGTAGGTTCTGTTTCCTACATGAATGTTATACTAAAATTACGAGCAGTCAACTTCACATTTTGTATCTATTTTTCTACAACATGAAAAATAGTAAACCATAATATTCTGAAATCTAAGGAGAATTATCTAGCTTATTCTAGTTATGACTGTAACACCCCAAATTTGGAGTCTTTTTGAAGCCTTTAAAAATAAAATAACCATTTGAATTTTCTTGGTTAAGTTAAAACTTAAATGGAATTTTAGAAATTAAATCTATTTAATGTGAATAATCTAAACTCAATTAAATTTAAAACTATTTTATTTGGTTTCCTTAAGTCCTAGAGTATTTTTCGAGAATTTTATTAGAAATTTTTGGAGCTTATTTGCTATTTCTTTGAGCTTGATTTTATTTAATCCAATTTCTAAAATTCAGAAATCTTTTCTATTTTCTGGATTTCTATTGGGCCATTTTTTCTTTTCCCTACGAGTTCCTTTTCCTTCTACTGTTTCCTTTCTCTGCGCTTGGCCCAGCTAGCCTAAGCTCTGACCACTAGACCTCCACCACCATTGCCCTTGTCTCTGTTTCGGTCTCTAGTTCCTGCATTCATCTCTGCTATCTCTCTCTCACACACACACACACACACACAGGTAGGCCCTACCTATCATTCTCTCTTTGCTTTCTCTCTCTTGCAAGTAGGTCCCACCTATCATTCACTCTTTCTAGCCCTCTCTCACTTGCAAGTGGACCCCACTTGTCAGTTTCCCTGTTTCTTTCCTTTTAAATCAGTTGAAGGAATATTCCAAAGAATATTCTTTGCTCTCTCTTTTTCTAGCAATTTGCTTTTCTAGCAAATCTTCCAAGAGCATGTTCTCCTTCGTCCGAATTCCGATTTAGCCCGTTCAAGTTCCTAAATTCTTGCAAAATCGAGATCTTTATTTTAGAGTTTGTTTTTATTATTTTTGGATTTTATTTTAATTTATTTTGTATTTATGTGTGTTTCATTGGTTGTCTCCCTCTCTCGTTTAGACGATGTTTTTCAAGGAGCGAGAAGCAGAGCAAGGTTTGAAGACCAAAGTGTGGTAACTAAGCAAAGCCAAGGCAAGTCCTAATCATTTTATTATATTGAACCTATGTTTTCAAAAGTACATTAATTTTTTTAGGAAATTGCATGCTACTTTTATATCAACTGCTTTTAGGAGTAGTTAATCACCTATATGTCATTATATCACCATTGATTATTTGAATACCATGAATCATTTGTCACCATAGGATGGTCATTATTAGTTAGACATATTTGTATCACCAATATGAGTTATCGTAGAGATGTTTAGTCATGCTTAGTTATACGATGGGCTTATGTCACATGATCAGTAATGTTAATCTGACTTAATAAGATATGGAATTGTAGTACGGTGCCACTGTTGTGCAACTGTGGTGTGCTGCTACTGTTGTACAACTTGTGGTGGGATGCCGCTATTATAAAATTGTGTACCATGACAGGGATTGTCATTGGTTTGGGTAAACAAAATGGTTTTACGCTCAGCAAGTAATCATGCAGTAAAGCGGGTGCAGTTAGCACTTTTAGGACGAGGTAAACTCGCCTGAGTAATTGCCAATGAATTAATCTTCTGCGCCATTGAACTGTGCCATATCGCACAATTACATGTCCAGTATGGGATAGACCTGGCTAATTAATTAGTAATGTCTCAACTTTAGCATTGTAAATATCTTGTGATAATCGCTTAGTAGCGCACCTACGGAAGTGTATGACTTATATTTTAAGTTGATTTATCTCTTGTGAGTAAAGTTGTACAACCTCTGTAGAGTAAAAATTGTTTAAACTGTCGTGTCTCTGGTTACGGACAATGCCTGGGGATTTCATATGAGGGGTAGAGTTTTATAAAAAATAGTTGGGAAGTGAATAGGAGATTTACTGGTTGTTTCAAAGAAATTGTTTACTCTATTTATTTATTATATTTTTAATTATGCTTTATAATCTACTTATTGTATTTGTTGCCAATACTTGCATTTTGCAAAACAACCATATGGCTATTCCTTTGGTCAAGCCTTCCATGAATATTAATTACATATTGTTCCCTACGACTTAATCGAGTACTTTATCTACTCACGGCTTTAAACTTTGCTACTCAGTTGAAGAAGGTCAAGTTACTCGAGAGTTCTACGAGAAAGAGTTCTTTGAGGATTTTGCGAGCTAGGATGCATTCTCCACTCGATTGCCTATGGGCATGTCGAATGACCACCCTAAGTTTCTTTTCCACTGCAATAGTTTTATTTGTTTCTTAAGCCCTGTGTGGCAAGTTAAGCAAACGTTGACCATAAAGTCCAGTTGTTACTATTTGCTATTTTGCTACCTTTTTAGTTAAATCGTTGAATATATGATATTTCATTGATGTTTCACTTTGTGAACTAGCTACTGATCATGAGACTAGTTCAGAATACACAGACAGTTTCAAATGTGTAAATTCGCGTCCTGACATGACCATAATTAAATTATTTCATCTAATGAACGTAATTAACTCATCTATACAACTACTGATATTGACAGCGGATTTATGGACAATAGTATTCTCGAGGTTATATCGTTATACTCACTTATCCAAAATTAATGATCTAGAGCTTCCTGTGAAGTTAAGGAAATTTCCTACAAGCCTTACTAGACGAAATCATGATTCTTAACGTAGATACCACAAATTCCATTTGTGAGGTTCTGCAACACAGTTTAATGAACTAGGACATAACAAAACACCTATCTCCCGCGACTAAACCAATCTACTATATAAGATCAACCCTAGCTCCTCCCCTCGCCCCCCCTCCTTTCTCTTCCTGCCCTTCCTTTTGCCAGCTCCTCCTAGTTCACTGCTGGCTTCCTCCTTCCCCTCCTTGCCCCTTCTCACGGCAGCACAACCCGCCGACGCGGCAGAGGGAGGTGGCAGCGGCACAGGGAGGCGGCAGCAGAGCGCTGGGGTGCTAGCGGCTAGGGATGGGGCACACGGCAGGGCAAGGGACAGAGAAAAAGACTACCCATTGGAGGTGCCCTTTAACGTCTTCTAATGTTTAATAGTCACAGTTCTTGAGATACAATCCTACGATCCTGATCTAAAAACGTCGCACATTAGATGCAGTTCCCTAACAATATTGCAAGCATTGTATAAGGTAAAGCATATTCAGAGTCTGACAATAGATAGCCTTAACCTTCAACTTGGCTACAAATCTACATGTGAACTCTTCTCAAGGCTTTTCTTGGGCAGGATGCAGCTTATAGACAGAAATGTGCCAAGCCATTACTCATTATCAAACAGGGTGAAGGGTTGTGACACTTTTACCTTCAAGGTAGCATCTGCGGGGCCATTTTCTTGGAAATTATAAGGGCTTCTTAAAACATGTTATTATTCATTGGAGATCATATACAAGTCCTAATTTGTGAGTGTAAGACAATCAACAAGTGACATAAGTAAAATCACAAAATTTGTGCTACCAGAAAGCAAACTGATTGATCAATACATACTTGCGCTTCTAAAAACTTAGCTCTACCACACTAATTCCTACTTCCTTCCATCACCATTTCAAGGTTCCAAAACAGACTTGAGCAGGTGGGAAGATGAACTACTACCAAGAATCGGATCAGGTTAGCTTGCCCGTACAATTTTTCTGATTTCATAGCATAATGTCTTGTGCTACCATGATCATCTCCGTGGAACCATTTGCCCGGATTCATCCTTCTCAAAGATCCTCGTGATCCACTCATCCCAGATCGTCTTGCGCCTGCCACTGTCTGACAGTACTGGAGAAGCCTCCTCAGGCTCAGGGTTAGATTTTCACTGAACGTACCATATGTTGATGGTGCATTAACATCTGTGATCCCTAAAGCAATTGCACGCCTCAGTGCCGCCTTCTGCTCCTCATCATGATCCCTTGTTATGGTGATTTCATCGCCCATCCTTTGATTTTCAGGCACCTTCATGACCCTCTCATTCTCCAGTATCAACTGAAATAACAAAACTGGTAATTTGCATGCCATTTATGCATTTTAAAAATGCGCATCACAAAAAATCTATGTTGAAATAGTACTATGAATATTTTCTTAATGACAGAAATGGCGAAGGTCTGAAAGTCAGATAGTAGAAAGTTTCATTTTAAAACCTTTAAGCTTTGACTAATTCTGAAACAGTTATAGGTTTGTGTTACAGACTTACAATAAATTACCATTTTAAAAGTACCAAAGGCAAATGATTTCAATTAGTTTTTCATGGTAGATTGTTCGGTAAGAGGACAGACCCAGCCTTACATTTAGTGCCCTTTGGGCTTCTCTTTCTATCCAGATAATAGCATGGTCAGCCGTCGCATTGCAGGAGAGAACAATATGCTCAAATCTGCCATCCACTGGAACTGCTGTTCTTACTACAGGGGGATATCTTCCACATCTGCAGCAATTATTTCAGGAAACTATAATTCTCAACTAATTGTATCAAGCTAGAAAAACTGAAGATTTTTTCCTAAAATCTCTCCTGTAGGTAGCATTTAATTGCTTATTGCATTTTTTATTAGTGGCACAAGCTAATGAATAAACCTTTTTCTTTCACTAGCGGAGAAAAAAATCACTGAAATCTCGTCAAAACAAATCAAAGTAGCATGTCATAATGGCAACACTCATCAAAGTTACTGATACTTTGGCAGCTCTCTGTATTCTAATTCATGAAGATGAAATGTAGCGTCCAAGAATGTTTACTCCTATAGTTATTCTTGTGTTAATGAATAAGAACATTGTTTATATGGCTGGGATAGTGAGAAACATTTAGAAAAGCAAGGTAAATTAATACCTGAAAGGCTTCCTTTCAACAATATGGTAAAGCCGGCCTGGTGCATAGAGGCGCCTTGGATCTCTCAACATCACACTTTCAGGTATACATGTGTCTATAAGGCACCTTCCACATAAAAGGCATGGCAAGCTGTACAAAGAGGACTGGATCAGTTACCCTGAAAGATACAGAGATCATAACTCCTACAGATATGAGTTACCGTGCTGATAATACATAAGAACACAGTTTCATTACCAGAGGAGCGACTTGAAAATGTCTTCCAAAGGAGTGTCTGTGCGTGGAAGAAAATCATCCTGTTTTTATCAAATAGGTAAATCAGAAAACATGAGCAGTTTTCAGTCGGACTTATTGATCTAACAAGTGATAAGAGCAAAATGTCAATGATGGGATTGTTGTATTTCAAAGGACCGGAGTACAATTTAACATATACTTTGCAAATTGTAGCATTGTTTGGCTATGAGATGATAATGAATTAAGCGAGCAAAGCCCAACTTTAGACTGTGAAGTGATAAGGACATAACTGAATTCTAAGCGAGTATGCAATTTAATGTCTAAACACTTGCAAAGAAGGTATATAAATTACAATGGTGTGCAAATAACTGGCGGTGGGGTCTTACCTGAAGAATAACTGCGTTAATGACATCCGCATACCGAACCGCCAAATTGAGTGACATGCACCTGGCAGGTGCCATTGCAAAGCACCGTATCCTCTTCCTGTCCACACCACCAAGCCGCTCCCTATTGTGCACCGCCACCAGCGCAAGCATTGCCACGACACCCGAACCAAGAGAATGCCCTGTGAAAGTGAGCGTGTAACCAGGATTCCTCTCCAGAAGGTCCCTCAGCACATCGAACTCGGCATCAAACACCCACTCAGCAGCTTTTAGTAGCCCATTGTGCACATAGCCACCATCGAACCTCCTCTGGCCGAGCTTATTGTCCAACAGCATGGCATAATCGCTCTCTTTCGCCATGTTCATCCCCGGACAGCGAGCACAACATCCAAATGCTGGTGATCGACATACAACAAGTATGTAGGAGCATGTCCATGAGTGTGCTCATATGTCCTCCGATGCACCACCCACCGGGGCTCGATGCCATAGCCCCTTGGGGGTGCCCATTGTGGACGCTCAAGGTCATCCTCGTGAGACCGAGGTATCAATCGGCATAGCCGGGCACGGGCTCGAACTCCTTGGACGATGCAACGCCCCAGGTCTCGCTGTCATAGCCACCAGTGTTGAAGCAGTGCTGCCACGCCCACCGTGCACATGCCAGGCAGTACACGCACTCGACAACCGGCAAGCAGCACGCGATTGACATCACATTAGTGGAGCTTCAGAATTCAGTGTCGTCACACTGACCAATGGAAGGGCTGCAAAAATAAAATGGTTGGGTTATTCAGAGAGATTGCAAGAAAGATTCCCAGTCTTCGACTTTTGCAATTGGGGCAATAATAAGGAAGGGCTTCTAAGGATTAATTGAGGAACTGATAAATTGAGGATAAACTTTTACTACAAAAGAAACAGGAAGAGTGAATCTTATAGGTGTTTCTATGAGGAAATTCCAAGAAATGGGCAGGGGCGAATTGACAGTGGACTGCCTCAAAGATCAAGAAAGATTTTCCAGAATGATTGAAATGATATTTGAAAAGATTAACCTGACTTTTAGGGGGAAAGATTGATTTCCTGCTGGGAGATTTAGCGATTAAGATAGGATTTGCTCAATTGAGTCGATTAATCGCAAAGGGGGCAGTGGCAGCCAGCCAGCCAAGATCAAGAACCTCTATCAAACAGCACTATTATATTCCTCTCGCAATAGCTAATCAGAAATTACCCAAGTAAACTTCTCTTCTAGGACTTCCAAAGCTTGGAACAGAAAGCAAGCCAAGCAACTGAAGCCTTGAGACACCAACCACAAGGGAAGGTGCGCTGAAGAAAACTTACCTTGAAGCAGGAAGAAAGGCATCGGAGACTAGTAGATAGAGTCCACTCAGCGGTAGTGGCGAAGCCAAAGCCAGCTACTTATCTTTGTATCCAGGTACGAGAGCTCAAGAGCACCTTCGGTTGCAACTACAGGTCAAAGGAGAGAAAAAAAAAAAAAAAGCAGGTTTGACGGTCCGGAAGAGAAGAGAAGAGAAGAGAAGAGAAGGGCCGGAACTCGGAAGAGTAGGAGAGGACAGAAGAGCCTGACGTGTGGCTAGGCTAGGTACCTTGCGTTCTTCTTCTGATTTTTTTTTTAAAAAAAATATTATTATTTTAATTAATAATTACAATATTAAATAATATTTTCTTTTCTTTACAAAAATAGCATCACGTCGCAATTTCAAATGGCGACGGAGCTGTTGTCAAATGAATGGCAACGTGTTGCCACTGCAATCATTAAGCAGGGAATCTATCTCCAATTGAAATGGCAACAAATTCTGTTTTTTGTAATTTAAGTAAATTTACAATTTTGGAATATCTACAATTCTCCGTGCTACCGATAATTTTTGAAAGAAATTTGTGGTAGAGAAAAATTTATGAGTTTCGATGTGACCCAATATATTTGGAATGCGTTTTAGGCGGCGCAATATAAAAGATAGCCCCCTTCGGCGGCGCAATATCGAAAGTAGCCCCGTTCTGCAGCTCAATAGTATAAATAGCCTCCTTCGGCGGTGTAATATCGAAAATAGCCCCATTCGGCGACGTAATATTATTAATAGCTTCATTCGGCGGTGTAATATCGAAAATAGCCTCATTCGGCGACGCAATATAAAAATGTGCGACGTACTTTGCAAATAGAGTGTAGTCATTTCACGTACGAAAAGGCTAGAACTAGGGTGGTGTAGGGTGTCGCAATGCTAACTCTCTCACACGGTTACCTGTACACACAACAAGGATAAATAGTAATGAAACACGAGACTAGTATAAATTCATGTAAGTCGTACATAAATTAATATTTACATAACAAGACTGGTACATCTACTCGCATATCCTCTTGGAGCGTACCCCACGTGTGGCCCCTAGCCTAGTCCGGGTGGTCGCGACGTGCCAGTGCGTCGTCAAAGGCTTCATGGCCAAGGTACACTACCGCGCAAGTAGCTGAGGGTGTCCGCAGAGAGTCTTTGCATCGGCTAACTCCCTCCTGGCGCATCGTGCAACTCTGAAGCTCCAACAGAGAACTGGCTACTCTCGCCATGTAGCGATCACTGTAGCGCCAACTCGAGAGCGACATCGTAGTCCCCGGAGTCTGCTCCTCCTCGACCCGACTCCTCGTCGATGAGGGGTCTGCGACCTATGAAACAACATGTTATGCATGTAAACAAGAAATAAATACTTAAATAGTGCGTTACAACATAGACATACACGATTGTTGCATCGCGATGAGCGAATCGGTGTAGTCACGCTAGTATGGATGGTATTGAAGACACGCGGAAGAAAATGTTGTTAGTAACTAGTGGAGTTCAAATTAACAACCGAGCATAAGTGTTTGGTGTACGTCTGGCCGAATGGTGTTGGGGTATTGCGGCACGGTGCCACGAGGACCACATCCATCACATCCGGTGAAGATCCATGGGCGTGACACCGCGTGGCTCACCCCATACACGCATAGGTGGGTCCACCATGCCCCTCGACCTCTGACACGGCGTTAGTCGGATGGCTCACCTCGTCGCTTCTACTATCTAGTCCATGGCCTCTCTGATCTTCTGGCTTGCTGTGCCTTGGCTGTAATGCTCCCCAATCGTCAGACTACCCACGGAGCTCGCAAACTCATGCATCTCCCATGCGAGATTGTTCTGTACATAGAATTAGTAAGTTAGAAATAGAAAACATCCATAGGAAATAAGAAGTATGGACCGTTCAATAGGTACCCCGCGATGGAATGCGGAGTCCGGCTGGGTGGAGTACGTGTCGATCATCGCGGCCTCATGGCATGGTGGGTCGTTCATGACCCTGACGCATCGAACCCTCGTTCGAGTGCAGTACTACTCAATGTACTCCTCACACGCCTGCCAAGGCATGGAGCCACTACTCAACCCAATGGCCATCTTCTCGGTCCAGGAACTCGTACCAACTACTCCCTCCACCGGTCAACTAGTGCCGTCAGGAGGCACCGGTCGTACGGAAACCACCTCGGCGTAGACATCCTAGCAGCGACAGCCTTATCCTCCCACATCGCCTCCACCATCCTAGCTAGTGGAAGCATGCCTGCCACTCTGAACCTATGTCAAAAGGATTAAGAACATATGTGAGTCCACCCATACAAGTCAGAATGAAATTAACTACAAAATTATTAGAACTATACGTACAGTGGAACCCAACATGTGTCCACCCTCCATGCCCTCATAGACGAGTGCGGCCACAACACGCCAAGCTCAATGTCTTTGCTCGCCCCCACTGTGGGAGGATGGTACTTGGCGACTACAGTGAGTCGGTCGGGACCCAAAAATACATCTCGGGAACCCTCGTGTATTCTCGAACTAGTCCCGGATCGATAGCTAGCTCACACAGAAAAAAGTGATGAAATACCATCCATTTATTCGATTTAACTAAAAATATCTCAAAATAATAATAAGCTGGACCTTATGGTCAATGTTTACTTAACTTGCCACGCAGGCTAAAGAAACAAATAAACTCTTGCGGTGAACGAGAAACTTGGAAAGGCCAATCAACATGCCCACGAGCAATCGAGTGGAGAACGCATCCTAATCATAAAACCTTCAACGTCTTGATTACGAAAGAACTCTGTGCGACTTGATATTCTTCAAGCGATCAACAAAGGCATGGTAGCCGTGAGTACATAAAGCACTTTCAGTGGGCCGTAGGAAATGTATGCAAATAGTATTCATGCAAGGCTTACCAAAGGTTAGTTTGTATGGTTCTTTTGCGTAAAACAAAGATTTAACAAATACCGTAAATAGATTGAAATGCGAGACTTGAAAAGAATACTAAATAAGTAAACAAGTTCTTTGAAACAACCGGTGAACTAACCATTCAGCGACCAACCAACAAATGACGATGAACTCCCGTTCACCAATCAACAAACCACCAAGTGAATTACCCATTCACCGAACAAACATTTTATTCATCAAGTGAACTTCCCATTCACACTCAGACTCATTTTGGAAGAAACTCTAGGGGCGTTACGGCTGAAAGTACAAAAGAAAGGGATGCAACACGAGGACTTCCCAGGAGGTCACCCATCCTAGTACTACTCTCGCCCAAGCACGCTTAACTTCGGAGTTCTGATGGGATCCGGTGCTTTAGTGCTGGTATGATCGCATCCGACATGTTGCCCATCCCCGGCCCCCTTAACTCCTCCGCCGCCAACTGCGTCCCCAAGCCCGTGCTCTCGGGACGGTGCGGGCCCACGCACACACTGCGAGACGCCCCGCGCAAAAGCGTTTCAAATCGCATTCAAAATGAATTTACATAGATATTCCGTATATGCCCGGGGCGCGACGCGATGCGAGACGGACGGGAGTTCGCGGTGTTCTAAAACGCGCGTGCTTTTGTACCGCTCTGCGTGCACGGGCGTTACGGCTGAAAGTACAAAAGAAAGGGATGCAACACGAGGACTTCCCAGGAGGTCACCCATCCTAGTACTACTCTCGCCAAGCACGCTTAACCGGAGTTCGATGTGATCCGGTGGTTTAGTCTTTGGTATGATCGCATCAGACATGTTGCCCATCCCCGCCCCTTAACTCCTCCGCATGTAATCTGCGTCCCCAAGCCCGTGCTCTCGGGACGGTCAAGGGGCCACGCTGCGACGCAGACGAGACGTCCGCAGAAAAGGCGTTTCAAATCGCATTCAAAGCGAATTTACATAGATATTACGTGTATATGCGGGGGCGCGCGACGCGATGCGAGGCGGACGGGGAGTTCGCGGCGTTCTAAAAGCGTGCTTTTGTACCGCTCTGCGTGCGGAGGCGTTACGGCTGATAGTACAAAAGAAAGGGATGCAACACGAGGACTTCCCAGGAGGTCACCCATCCTAGTACTACTCTCGCCAAGCACGCTTAACCCGAGTTCGATGGGATCCGATGCTTTAGTCTTTGGTATGATCGCATCAGACATGTTGCCCATCCCCCGCCCCCTTAACTCCTCCGCCCGCCAACTGCGTCCCCAAGCCCGTGCTCTCCGGGACGGTGCGGGGCCCACGCGACGCGATGCGAGGCGTCCCCCTCACGAAAGGCGTTTCAAATCGCATTCAAAACGAATTTACATAGATATTACGTATATGCGGGGGCCGCGCGCGCGATGCGAGACGGACGGGGAGTTCGCGGCGTTCTAAAACGCGTGCTTTTATACGCTCTGCGTGCGGGGGGCGTTACGGCTGAAAGTACAAAAGAAAGGGATGCAACACGAGGACTTCCCAGGAGGTCACCCATCCTAGTACTACTCTCGCCAAGCACGCTTAACTTCGGAGTTCTGATGGGATCCGGTGCTTTAGTCTTTGGTATGATCGCATCAAACATGTTGCCCATCCCCGCCCCTTAACTCCTCCGCTCGCCAATCTGCGTCCCCAAGCCGTGCTCTCGGGACGGTGCGGGGCCACGCGACACGAGGCGTCCCTCGCAGAAGGCGTTTCAAATCGCATTCAAAACGAATTTACATAGATATTACGTGTATATGCGGGGGCGCGCGGCGATGCGAGATGGACGGGGAGTTCGCGGCGTTCTAAAAGCGTGCTTTTGTACCGCTCTGCACGTGCACGGGGAGCGTTCTGGCCTGAAAGTACAAAAAGAAAGGGATGCAACACGAGGACTTCCCAGGAGGTCACCCATCCTAGTACTACTCTCGCCAAGCACGCTTAACCCGGAGTTCGATGGGATCCGGTGCTTTAGTCTTTGGTATGATCGCATCCGACATGTTGCCCATCCCCGCCCCTTAACTCCTCCGCGCCAATCTGCGTCCCCAAGCCCGTGCTCTCGGGACGGTCGCGGGGCCACAGCTGCGACGATGCGAGACGTCCCTCAAGAAAGGCGTTTCAAATCGCATTCAAAGCGAATTTACATAGATATTACGTGTATATGCGGGGGCCTTGCGACGCGATGCGAGACGGACGGGGAGTTCGCGGCGTTCTAAGCGCGTGCTTTTGTACCGCTCCCGGGAGCGTTACGCCTGAAAGTACAAAAGAAAGGGATTCAACACGAGGACTTCCCAGAGGTCACCCATCCTAGTACTACTCGCCCAAGCACGCTTAACCGGAGTTACGATGGGATCCGTGCTTTAGTCTTTGGTATGATCGCATCAGACATGTTGCCCATCCCCGCCCCTTAACTCCTCGCTTGCCAATCTGCGTCCCCAAGCCCGTGCTCTCCGGACGGTGCGGGCCCTGTGCGACGCGATGCGAGACGTCCCGTAGCGAAAGCGTTTCAAATCGCATTCAAAATGAATTTACATAGATATTCTGTGTATATGCCCGGGCCGCGACGCGATGCGAGACGGACGGGGAGTTCGCGGTGTTCTAAAACGCGTGCTTTTGTACCGCTCTGCGTGCGGGGCGTTACGGCTGAAAGTACAAAAGAAAGGGATGCAACACGAGGACTTCCCAGGAGGTCACCCATCCTAGTACTACTCTCGCCCAAGCACGCTTAACCGGAGTTCTGATGTGATCCGGTGGTTTAGTCTTTGGTATGATCGCATCCGACATGTTGCCCATCCCCGCCCCTTAACTCCTCACGCCAGCTGCGTCCCCAAGCCCGTGCTCTCAGGACGGTCGCGGGGCCACGCCGTGACGCGATGCGAGGCGTCCCTCGCGAAAAGCGTTTCAAATCGCATTCAAAACGAATTTACATAGATATTCCGTGTATATGCGGGGCGCTTGCGACGCGATGCGAGACAGACGGGGAGTTCGGCGTTCTAAAACGTGTGCTTTTGTACCGCCTCCGGGGCGTTACGGCTGAAAGTACAAAAGAAAGGGATGCAACACGAGGACTTCCCAGGAGGTCACCCATCCTAGTACTACTCTCGCCAAGCACGCTTAACTCGAATCTCGATGGGATCCGTTGCGTTAGTCTTTGGTATGATCGCATCAGACATGTTGCCCAACCCCGCCCCTTAACTCCTCCGCTCGCCAATCTGCGTCCCCAAGCCCGTGCTCTCGGGGCGGTCGCGGGGCCACGCGCGACGCATGCGAGGCGTCCATGCGAAAGGCGTTTCAAATCGCAATCAAAGCGAATTTACATAGATATTCCGTATATGCGGGGGCCTTGCACGATGAAGACGAGACGGGGAGTTCGCAGCGTTCTAAAACGCGTGCTTTTGTACCGCTCTGCGTGCGCACGGGAGCGTTACGGCTGAAAGTACAAAAGAAAGGGATGCAACACGAGGACTTCCTGTGAGGTCACCCATCCTAGTACTACTCTCGCCCAAGCACGCTTAACCGAGTTCGATGGGATCCGGTGCTTTAGTCTTTGGTATGATCGCATCCAACATGTTGCCCATCCCCGCCCCTTAACTCCTCCGCTTAGCTGCGTCCCCAATCCGTGCTCTCGGGGACGGTGCGGGCCCACCGCAGCACGCGATGCGAGGCGTCCCCGCGAAAGGCGTTTCAAATCGCATTCAAAGCGAATTTACATAGATATTACGTGTATATGCGGGGGACGCGCGACGCGATGCGAGACGGACGGGGAGTTCGCAGCGTTCTAAAACGTGTGCTTTTGTACCGCTCGGGGCGTTACGGCTGAAAAGAAAGGGATGCAACACGAGGACTTCCGGAGGTCACCCATCCTAGTACTACTCTAGCCCAAGCACGCTTAACCGGAGTTCGATGGGATCCGGTGCTTTAGTCTTTGGTATGATCGCATCCGACATGTTGCCCATCCCCGCCCCTTAACTCCTCAGCCCGCCAATCTGCGTCCCCAAGCCCGTGCTCTCGGGACGGTGCGGGGCCTGCACGACAGATGCGAGGCGTCCCAGCGAAGGCGTTTCAAATCGCATTCAAAACGAATTTACATAGATATTCCGTGTATATGCGGGGCGCGCGACGCGATGCGAGACGGACGGGGAGTTCGCGGCGTTCTAAAAACGCTGCTTTTGTACCGCTCTGCACGTGCACGGGGAGCGTTCTGGCTGAAAGTACAAAAAGAAAGGGATGCAACACGAGGACTTCCTGAGGTCACCCATCCTAGTACTATTGTCGCCAAGCACGCTTAACCGGAGTTACGATGGGATCGGTGCTTTAGTCTTTGGTATGATCGCATCAACATGTTGCCCATCCCCGCCCCTTAACTCCTCCGCTCGCCAATCTGCGTCCCCAAGCCGTGCTCTCGGGACGGTGCGGGTCCACGCGCAACACGATGCGAGACGTCCCCGCGCGGAAAGGCGTTTCAAATCGCATTCAAAACGAATTTACATAGATATTCTGTGTATATGCCCGGGGATGCGCGGCACGGTACGAGACGGACGGGGAGTTCGCAGCGTTCTAAAAACGCGTGCTTTTGTACCGCCGGGGAGCGTTCTGGCCTGAAAGTACAAAAAGAAAGGGATGCAACATGAGGACTTCCCAAGAGGTCACCCATCCTAGTACTACTCTCGCCCAAGCACGCTTAACTTCGGAGTTCTGATGGGATCCGGTGCTTTAGTGATGGTATGATCGCATCCGCCATGTTGCCCATCCCCCGCCCGCTTAACTCCTCCGCCCGCCAACTGCGTCCCCAAGCCCGTGCTCTCGGGGCGGGTGCAGGGGCCACGCGCGACGCGATGCGAGGCGTCCTCACAGAAAAGGCGTTTCAAATCGCATTCAAAACGAATTTACATAGATATTCCGTGTATATGCCCGGGGCAGCGACGCGATGCGAGACGGACGGGGAGTTCACGGCGTTCTAAAACGTGTGCTTTTGTACGCTCGGGGCGTTCGGCTGAAAATACAAAAGAAAGGGATGCAACACGAGGACTTCCCAGGAGGTCACCCATCCTAGTACTACTCTCGCCCAAGCACGCTTAACTTCGAAGTTCTGATGGGATCCGGTGCTTTAGTCTTTGGTATGATCGCATCAGACATGTTGCCCAACCCCGCCCCTTAACTCCTCCGCCCGCCAATGCGTCCCCAAGCCCGTGCTCTCGGGACGGTGCGGGGCCACGCAGCGACGCAGAGAGGCGTCCCTCGCGCAGAAGGCGTTTCAAATCGCAATCAAAGCGAATTTACATAGATATTCCGTGTATATGCCCGGGGACGCGCGGCACGGTACGAGACGGACGGGGAGTTCGCGGTGTACTAAGCGCGTGCTTTTGTACCGCTCTGCGTGCACGGGGCGTTACGGCTGAAAGTACAAAAAGAAAGGGATGCAACACAAGGACTTCCGGAGTCACCCATCCAAGTACTACTCGCCCAAGCACGCTTAACCGGAGTTACGATGTGATCCGGTGGTTTAGTCTTTGGTATGATCGCATCCGACATGTTGCCCATCCCCGCCCCTTAAATCCTCCGCCGCCAATCTGCGTCCCCAAGCCCGTGCTCTCCGGGACGGTGCGGGGCCCACGCAACGCACGATCGACGAGACGTCCGCGCAGAAGGCGTTTCAAATCGCATTCAAAGCGAATTTACATAGATATTACGTGTATATGCGGGGACGCGCGCGATGCGACGAGACGGACGGGGAGTTCGCGGCGTTCTAAAAGCGCGTGCTTTTGTACCGTTCGAGGGCGTTACGGCTGAAAGTACAAAAGAAAGGGATGCAACACGAGGACTTCCGGAGGTCACCCATCCTAGTTCTACTCGCCAAGCACGCTTAACCCGGAGTTCGATGGGATCCGGTGCTTTAGTCTTTGGTATGATCGCATCAACATGTTGCCCATCCCCGCCCCTTAACTCCTCCGCCACCAATCTGCGTCCCCAAGCTGTGCTCTCGGGGCGGTGCAGGGCCACGCGCGCACGCATGCGAGACGCGTCCCGCAGTAGAAGCGTTTCAAATCGCATTCAAAACGAATTTACATAGATATTCGTGTATATGCGGGGGCGCACGGCGCGATGCGAGACGGACGGGGAGTTCGCAGCGTTCTAAAAACGCGTGCTTTTGTACTGCTCGCACGCGTGCAGGTAGCGTTACGGCTGAAAGTACAAAAAGAAAGGGATGCAACACGAGGACTTCCCAGGAGGTCACCCATCCTAGTACTACTCTCGCCCAAGCACGCTTAACTTCGGAGTTATGATGGGATCCGGTGCTTTAGTCTTTGGTATGATCGCATCAGACATGTTGCCCATCCCCGCCTTAACTCCTCCACCGCCAATCAAGGTCCCCAAGCCCGTGCTCTCGGGACGGGTGCGGGGCCCACGCGCGACGCGATGCGAGACGTCCCGCAGAAGGCGTTTCAAATCGCATTCAAAGCGAATTTACATAGATATTACGTATATGCCCGGGGGCCAGCGACGCGATGCGAGACGGACGGGGAGTTCGCGGCGTTCTAAAAACGCGTGCTTTTATCTGCCGCTCGGGGGCGTTCGGCTGAAAAGAAAGGGATGCAACACGAGGACTTCCCAGAGGTCACCCATCCTAGTACTACTCGCCCAAGCACGCTTAACCCGAGTTCGATGGGATCCGGTGCTTTAGTCTTTGGTATGATCGCATCCGACATGTTGCCCATCCCCGCCCCTTAACTCCTCCGGCGCCAATCGCGTCCCCAAGCCCGTGCTCTCCGGGACGGTGCGGGGCCCACGCGCGGCACGGTACGAGACGTCCCAGCGCAGAAAGGCGTTTCAAATCGCATTCAAAACGAATTTACATAGATATTCCGTGTATATGCCCGGGGACGCGCGGCGCGATGCGAAGACAGACGGGGAGTTCGCGGCGTTCTAAAACGCAGCGTGCTTTTGTACCGCTCCGGGGCGTTACGGCTGAAAGTACAAAAGAAAGGGATGCAACATGAGGACTTCCTAGGAGGTCACCCATCCTAGTACTACTCTCGCCCAAGCACGCTTAACTTCGGAGTTCTGATGGGATCCGGTGCTTTAGTGCTGGTATGATCGCATCCGACATGTTGCCCATCCCCCGCCCCCTTAACTCCTCCGCCCGCCAACTGCGTCCCCAAGCCCGTGCTCTCGGGACGGTCACGGGGCCACGCAACACGATGCGAGGCGTCCCCAGCAGAAAAGCGTTTCAAATCGCATTCAAAGCGAATTTACATAGATATTCCGTGTATATGCGGGGGCCGCGGCGCAGACGAGAGGCGGACGGGGAGTTCACGGCGTTCTAAAACGCGTGCTTTTATACCGCTCCGGGGCGTTCGCTGAAAGTACAAAAAGAAAGGGATGCAACACGAGGACTTCCTGAGGTCACCCATCCTAGTACTACTCGCCCAAGCACGCTTAACTTCGAGTTCGATGGGATCCGGTGCTTTAGTCTTTGGTATGATCGCATCCGACATGTTGCCCATCCCCCGCCCCCTTAACTCCTCCGCCCGCCAACTGCGTCCCCAAGCCCGTGCTCTCCGGGACGGTGCGGGGCCCACGCGCGGCACGGTACGAGACGTCCCCGCGCAGAAAGGCGTTTCAAATCGCATTCAAAACGAATTTACATAGATATTCCGTGTATATGCGGGGCCTTGCGACGCGATGCGAGACGGACGGGGAGTTCGCGATGTTCTAAAACGCGTGCTTTTGTACCGCTCTGCACGTGCACGGGGAGCGTTCTGGCCTGAAAGTACAAAAAGAAAGGGATGCAACACGAGGACTTCCCAGGAGGTCACCCATCCTAGTACTACTCTCGCCCAAGCACGCTTAACTTCGGAGTTCTGATGGGATCCGGTGGTTTAGTCTTTGGTATGATCGCATCAGACATGTTGCCCATCCCCGCCCCTTAACTCCTCCGCGCCAATCTGCGTCCCCAATCCGTGCTCTCGGGACGGTGCAGGCCCACGCAGCGCACGCGATGCGAGGCGTCCCTCACGCAGAAGGCGTTTCAAATCGCATTCAAAGCGAATTTACATAGATATTACGTGTATATGCGGGGGCGCGCGACGCGATGCACGAGACGGACGGGGATTTCGCGGCGTTCTAAAACGCGTGCTTTTGTGCCGCTCCGGGAGTGTTACGGCTGAAAGTACAAAAAGAAAGGGATGCAACACGAGGACTTCCCAGGAGGTCACCCATCCTAGTACTACTCGCCCAAGCACGCTTAACCGGAGTTACGATGGGATCCGATGCTTTAGTCTTTGGTATGATCGCATCCGACATGTTGCCCATCCCCGCCCCTTAACTCCTCAGCGCCAATCTGCGTCCCCAAGCCCGTGCTCTCGGGACGGTCACGGGGCCACGCACGCACGCAGACGCCGTCCCAGTAAGAAGGCGTTTCAAATCGCATTCAAAGCGAATTTACATAGATATTCGTGTATATGCCCGGGGCCGCGCAGACGATGCGAGACGGACGGGGAGTTCGCGGCGTTCTAAAACGCGTGCTTTTGTACCGCTCTGCGTGCGTGCGGGCGTTACGGCTGAAAGTACAAAAAGAAAGGGATGCAACACGAGGACTTCCTGTGAGGTCACCCATCCTAGTACTACTCGCCCAAGCACGCTTAACTCGGAGTTCGATGGGATCCGGTGCTTTAGTCTTTGGTATGATCGCATCCGACATGTTGCCCATCCCCGCCCCTTAACTCCTCCGCGCCAATCTGCGTCCCCAAGCCCGTGCTCTCCGGACGGTCGCGGGGCCACGCTACGACGCATGCGAGACGTCCCCAGCAGAAGGCGTTTCAAATCGCATTCAAAGCGAATTTACATAGATATTCCGTGTATATGCGGGGCCGCGCGACGCGATGCAGAGACGGACGGGGATTTCGCAGCGTTCTAAAACGCGTGCTTTTGTACCGCCCGAGGAGCGTTACGGCTGAAAGTACAAAAGAAAGGGATGCAACACGAGGACTTCCTGAGAGGTCACCCATCCTAGTACTACTCTCGCCCAAGCACGCTTAACCGGAGTTCGATGGGATCCGGTGCTTTAGGGCTGTTTGGCATGGCTCTAACTCCGGTTGGGCGGCTCCACTCGAGAACTCCAGTGGGCGGCTCTGAGTGGAGTTGGAGCCGCCTCTGTATGGAGTGTTTGGCTAGAAGGGTACTCTCGGCTCGAATTGTGGTTTATCTGTGTGGATTGCCCACTTTGCCCTTGGTTGACATGAGTGGAGTTCAATGATGCGTCAGCGTGACATAACAAGAATATGCGTATGTTCTCATGTATCGCTTAGCTAAATCTGTATGAATCAGAGATACAAGTCAGACAAGCATGTAAATAAATTAAAGTACCAACATATATCAAGATAATCATGTCCAACCAAATATCCAAGATACAAGTCCATAGTTTCAAAATACAATTACATTAATTCCAAGCTAAGGCGACGGATGTAGCCAAACTATCACGAAATGAGTCCATAGTCACAAAGCTTGATTCAAGTGGATCCATCGAGGCATGTTGAGACACATCATATTTGTTGTACCTTTCCGGGATAGTAGGCACATAGTTCGGATCTCGCCTAGCAGAACAGACACATTCACAATGTATGGGCAGATCATGCCAACTCCAACATATGTAGGAGAGAAATCAAAGAAGAACACGGAAGATGACGGGTCAAGTTCGATTATGGGAGACCAATGCCTTGGAACTAGCTCATTAGCCAAATGGAAATGGTAAGCAAATGTTGGACGCTAGACATAAATAACCATAGTATGTTTTATTTCACCATGACAAGAGAAGACAAAGGTAATGTTGCAAGTCGTAGTGGTTTTACGGATAGCGAGATAGATTAGTCAGTAAGCTATTTCGGATATTCGACATATCATAGTCAATCTTTGTTGGTAAAACCAAGGCAATGTCGTGAGTTCGACTGTTGTTATAAGCTTCAAGGCCTAATGTTGGGAAGTTCTTGAATCATGATCATCCCAAAGATGTAGAACCACCGGAAAACACCCTGAAAAAGCTCAACAGAAGTACTTGCCCAATGTCTTTACTTGCTTCACGGAATAGATTGTTATTGTTGTCGATTCGGATGCTTGATATGCACCAGGCTAACGGTTGTCACTTGTAAAAGGAACAAAAGCGGTGTATAGATATACTTTGCAAGCTGGCACCCTCGGTGTGTGAAAACCATTGATGAGATAGCGATTGCGTGCCACTTGGATAGGTCGACTGTAGTCAACAATCATAATCAAACAAACAATTCAATTGATAAGAACAAGGTTTGCTTGTATCTGATAATTTAGTAAGAATATAATGGAGAAAGCGGGTTGAAGGCATACTTTTCTCGGGGCACAAGTGCAAATAGGCCAATAAAGCGACAAGGAAAAGAAACCTATCATCCATCCAAGGTGAGGATCCTTGATATTACGGGCATCATTAGCCTCTGTTGCTTGCTTAGCTATTATTTCACTCATTCCAAATAGGTAATCGCCAAACCCACGATCAATTGGAGCGAGTAAGCACACAGAATAGGTCAATTAGCAAAATTTATTTGTTCATGCATTTTGTCATACAAGGAAAAATGAAACAAATTTAAAGTAGTTGATCGAATAACTTCTTACTTTCTTAGTTCTACATAGACCAACCTATGCATATCGAACATTTCCTTACGAATTTTCAAATCGGCATCGGATACACACAAGTAGCATGCACTCTGAAGCCAAATAATCGATGGGTGTCACATGAAATTATTCGAATGAGCATCAACGTACTACCATGTAACATGGGGTATGATCGCATCCGACATGTTGCCCATCCCCGGCCCCCTTAACTCCTCCGCCCGCCAACCGCGTCCCCAAGCCCGTGCTCTCGGGACGGTCGCGGGGCCACGCTGACGCGACGGACGGACGTCCCAGCAAAGGCGTTTCAAATCGCATTCAAAACGAATTTACATAGATATTCTGTGTATATGCCCGGGGACGCGCGGCACGGTACGAGACGGACGGGGAGTTCGCAGCGTTCTAAAAACGCGTGCTTTTGTACCGCTCTGCACGTGCGGGGCGTTCTGGCCTGAAAGTACAAAAAGAAGGGATGCAACACGAGGACTTCCTGTGAGGTCACCCATCCTAGTACTACTCTCGCCCAAGCACGCTTAACTTCGGAGTTCTGATGGGATCCGGTGCTTTAGTGCTTTGGTATGATCGCATCCGACATGTTGCCCATCCCCGGCCCCCTTAACTCCTCCGCCCGCCAACCGCGTCCCCAAGCCCGTGCTCTCGGGACGGTCAGGGGCCACGCGCGCGACGCATGCGGACGCCCCGCGCAGAAAGGCGTTTCAAATCGCATTCAAAACGAATTTACATAGATATTCTGTGTATATGCCCGGGCGCGCGACGCGATGCGAGACGGACGGGAGTTCGCAGCGTTCTAAAACGCGTGCTTTTGTACCGCTCGCACGCACGGGGGCGTTACGGCTGAAAGTACAAAAGAAGGGGATGCAACACGAGGACTTCCTGTGAGGTCACCCATCCTAGTACTACTCTCGCCAAGCACGCTTAACTTCGAGTTCGATGGGATCCGGTGCTTTAGTGCCGTATGATCGCATCCGACATGTTGCCCATCCCCGCCCCTTAACTCCTCCGCCAATCAATCTGCGTCCCCAAGCCCGTGCTCTCGGGACGGTCGGGGCCACGCTACGCGACGCAGACGGACGCGTCCCTCGCAGAAGGCGTTTCAAATCGCATTCAAAACGAATTTACATAGATATTCCGTGTATATGCCCGGGCGCGCGGCACGGTACGAGACGGACGGGGAGTTCGCAGCGTTCTAAAACGCGTGCTTTTGTACCGCTCTGCGCGCGGGGGAGCGTTACGGCTGAAAGTACAAAAAGAAGGGGATGCAACACGAGGACTTCCTGTGAGGTCACCCATCCTAGTACTACTCGCCAAGCACGCTTAACTTCGGAGTTCTGATGGGATCCGGTGCTTTAGTGCTGGTATGATCGCATCCGACATGTTGCCCATCCCCGGCCCCCTTAACTCCTCCGCCCGCCAACTGCGTCCCCAAGCCCGTGCTCTCGGGACGGTCAGGGGGCCCACGCGCGACGCAGACGCGACGCGTCCCGCAGCAAAGGCGCTTTCAAATCGCATTCAAAACGAATTTACATAGATATTCTGTGTATATGCCCGGGGACGCGCGGCACGGTACGAGACGGACGGGGAGTTCGCAGCGTTCTAAAACGCGCTTTTGTACCGCTCGCGCGTGCACGGGGCGTTACGGCTGAAAGTACAAAAGAAGGGGATGCAACACGAGGACTTCCTGTGAGGTCACCCATCCTAGTACTACTCGCCCAAGCACGCTTAACTTCGGAGTTCTGATGGGATCCGGTGCTTTAGTGCTTGTATGATCGCATCCGACATGTTGCCCATCCCCGGCCCCCTTAACTCCTCCGCCGCCAATCTGCGTCCCCAAGCCCGTGCTCTCGGGACGGTCGGGGCCACACGCGCGCACGCGACGCGGGGCGTCCCTCGCAGCAAAGGCGTTTCAAATCGCATTCAAAACGAATTTACATAGATATTCCGTATATGCCCGGGGCGCGCGCGATGCGAGACGGACGGGGAGTTCGCAGCGTTCTAAAACGCGCTTTTGTACCGCTCGCACGCGTGCGGGAGCGTTACGGCTGAAAGTACAAAAAGAAGGGGATGCAACACGAGGACTTCCTAGGAGGTCACCCATCCTAGTACTACTCTCGCCCAAGCACGCTTAACTTCGGAGTTCTGATGGGATCCGGTGCTTTAGTGCTGGTATGATCGCATCCGACATGTTGCCCATCCCCCGCCCCCTTAACTCCTCCGCCCGCCAACTGCGTCCCCAAGCCCGTGCTCTCCGGGACGGTGCGGGGCCCACGCGCGGCACGGTACGGGACGTCCCCGCGCAGAAAGGCGTTTCAAATCGCATTCAAAACGAATTTACATAGATATTCTGTGTATATGCCCGGGGACGCGCGGCACGGTACGAGACGGACGGGGAGTTCGCAGCGTTCTAAAAACGCGTGCTTTTGTACCGCTCTGCACGTGCACGGGGAGCGTTCTGGCCTGAAAGTACAAAAAGAAGGGGATGCAACACGAGGACTTCCCAGGAGGTCACCCATCCTAGTACTACTCGCCAAGCACGCTTAACTTCGGAGTTCTGATGGGATCCGGTGCTTTAGTGCTTTGGTATGATCGCATCCGACATGTTGCCCATCCCCGGCCCCCTTAACTCCTCCGCGCCAATCGCGTCCCCAAGCCCGTGCTCTCGGGACGGTGGGGGCCACGCGCGCACGACGCAGACGCACGCCCTCCCTGCAGAAGGCGTTTCAAATCGCATTCAAAACGAATTTACATAGATATTCCGTGTATGCCCGGGGGCGCGCGCGACGCGATGCGAGACGGACGGGGAGTTCGCAGCGTTCTAAAACGCGTGCTTTTGTACCGCTCTGCACGTGCGGGGCGTTACGCCTGAAAGTACAAAAAGAAGGGGATGCAACACGAGGACTTCCTGTGAGGTCACCCATCCTAGTACTACTCGCCAAGCACGCTTAACTTCGAGTTCGATGGGATCCGGTGCTTTAGTGCCGTATGATCGCATCCGACATGTTGCCCATCCCCGCCCCTTAACTCCTCCGCTCGCCAATCGCGTCCCCAAGCCCGTGCTCTCGGGACGGTCAGGGGCCACGCGCGACGCGACGGGGCGTCCCGCAGAAAAGGCGCTTTCAAATCGCATTCAAAACGAATTTACATAGATATTCCGTGTATATGCCCGGGGACGCGCGGCACGGTGACGAGACGGACGGGGAGTTCGCAGCGTTCTAAAAACGCGTGCTTTTGTACCGCTCGCACGCACGGGAGCGCTACGGCTGAAAGTACAAAAAGAAGGGATGCAACACGAGGACTTCCTGTGAGGTCACCCATCCTAGTACTACTCGCCAAGCACGCTTAACTTCGGAGTTCTGATGGGATCCGGTGCTTTAGTGCTGGTATGATCGCATCCGACATGTTGCCCATCCCCCGCCCCCTTAACTCCTCCGCCCGCCAACTGCGTCCCCAAGCCCGTGCTCTCCGGACGGTCGCGGGGCCACGCGCGCGCGACGCAGACGGACGTCCGCAGAAAGGCGTTTCAAATCGCATTCAAAACGAATTTACATAGATATTCTGTGTATATGCCCGGGGACGCGCGGCACGGTACGAGACGGACGGGGAGTTCGCAGCGTTCTAAAACGCGTGCTTTTGTACCGCTCTGCACGTGCACGGGGAGCGTTCTGGCTGAAAGTACAAAAAGAAGGGGATGCAACACGAGGACTTCCCAGGAGGTCACCCATCCTAGTACTACTCTCGCCCAAGCACGCTTAACTTCGGAGTTCTGATGGGATCCGGTGCTTTAGTGCTGGTATGATCGCATCCGACATGTTGCCCATCCCCCGCCCCCTTAACTCCTCCGCCGCCAATGCGTCCCCAAGCCCGTGCTCTCGGGACGGGTGCGGGGCCACGCGCGCACGCGCACGGCGGACGTCCCAGCAGAAAGCGTTTCAAATCGCATTCAAAACGAATTTACATAGATATTCCGTGTATATGCCCGGGGACGCGCGGCACGGTACGAGACGGACGGGGAGTTCGCAGCGTTCTAAAACGCGCTTTTGTACCGCTCTGCGTGCGGGCGTTACGCCTGAAAGTACAAAAAGAAGGGGATGCAACACGAGGACTTCCCAGGAGGTCACCCATCCTAGTACTACTCTCGCCCAAGCACGCTTAACTTCGGAGTTCTGATGGGATCCGGTGCTTTAGTGCTGGTATGATCGCATCCGACATGTTGCCCATCCCCCGCCCCCTTAACTCCTCCGCCCGCCAACTGCGTCCCCAAGCCCGTGCTCTCCGGGACGGTGCGGGGCCCACGCGCGGCACGGTACGGGACGTCCCCGCGCAGAAAGGCGTTTCAAATCGCATTCAAAACGAATTTACATAGATATTCCGTATATGCCCGGGGACGCGCGGCACGGTACGAGACGGACGGGGAGTTCGCAGCGTTCTAAAAACGCGTGCTTTTGTACC
Organism: Hsuehochloa calcarea; assembly: GCA_036346395.1. Lineage (NCBI taxonomy): Eukaryota > Viridiplantae > Streptophyta > Magnoliopsida > Poales > Poaceae > Hsuehochloa > Hsuehochloa calcarea. Next base: position 63,471 of record JAYEVG010000080.1, on the reverse strand, counting down.
GCTCTGCACGTGCACGGGGAGCGTTCTGGCCTGAAAGTACAAAAAGAAGGGGATGCAACACGAGGACTTCCCAGGAGGTCACCCATCCTAGTACTACTCTCGCCCAAGCACGCTTAACTTCGGAGTTCTGATGGGATCCGGTGCTTTAGTGCTGGTATGATCGCATCCGACATGTTGCCCATCCCCCGCCCCCTTAACTCCTCCGCCCGCCAACTGCGTCCCCAAGCCCGTGCTCTCCGGGACGGTGCGGGGCCCACGCGCGGCACGGTACGGGACGTCCCCGCGCAGAAAGGCGTTTCAAATCGCATTCAAAACGAATTTACATAGATATTCTGTGTATATGCCCGGGCGCGCGACGCGATGCGACGACGGACGGGGAGTTCGCAGCGTTCTAAAACGCGTGCTTTTGTACCGCTCGCGTGCGGGGGAGCGCTACGGCTGAAAGTACAAAAAGAAGGGGATGCAACACGAGGACTTCCCAGGAGGTCACCCATCCTAGTACTACTCTCGCCCAAGCACGCTTAACTTCGGAGTTCTGATGGGATCCGGTGCTTTAGTGCTGGTATGATCGCATCCGACATGTTGCCCATCCCCCGCCCCCTTAACTCCTCCGCCCGCCAACTGCGTCCCCAAGCCCGTGCTCTCCGGGACGGTGCGGGGCCCACGCGCGGCACGGTACGGGACGTCCCCGCGCAGAAAGGCGTTTCAAATCGCATTCAAAACGAATTTACATAGATATTCTGTGTATATGCCCGGGGACGCGCGGCACGGTACGAGACGGACGGGGAGTTCGCAGCGTTCTAAAAACGCGTGCTTTTGTACCGCTCTGCACGTGCACGGGGAGCGTTCTGGCCTGAAAGTACAAAAAGAAGGGGATGCAACACGAGGACTTCCCAGGAGGTCACCCATCCTAGTACTACTCTCGCCCAAGCACGCTTAACTTCGGAGTTCTGATGGGATCCGGTGCTTTAGTGCTGGTATGATCGCATCCGACATGTTGCCCATCCCCCGCCCCCTTAACTCCTCCGCCCGCCAACCGCGTCCCCAAGCCCGTGCTCTCCGGGACGGTGCGGGGCCCACGCGCGGCACGGTACGAGACGTCCCCGCGCAGAAAGGCGTTTCAAATCGCATTCAAAACGAATTTACATAGATATTCCGTGTATATGCCCGGGGACGCGCGGCACGGTACGAGACGGACGGGGAGTTCGCAGCGTTCTAAAAACGCGTGCTTTTGTACCGCTCTGCGCACGGGGGCGCGTTACGGCTGAAAGTACAAAAAGAAAGGGATGCAACACGAGGACTTCCCAGGAGGTCACCCATCCTAGTACTACTCTCGCCCAAGCACGCTTAACTTCGGAGTTCTGATGGGATCCGGTGCTTTAGTGCTGGTATGATCGCATCCGACATGTTGCCCATCCCCCGCCCCCTTAACTCCTCCGCCCGCCAACTGCGTCCCCAAGCCCGTGCTCTCCGGGACGGTCAGGGGCCACCGCGCACGCGATGCGACGGCGCCCCAGCAGAAGGCGTTTCAAATCGCATTCAAAACGAATTTACATAGATATTCCGTGTATATGCCCGGGCACGCGCGGCACGGTACGAGACGGACGGGGAGTTCGCAGCGTTCTAAAACGCGCTTTTTGTACCGCTCTGCGCGCGCGGGAGCGTTACGCCTGAAAGTACAAAAAGAAGGGGATGCAACACGAGGACTTCCTGTGAGGTCACCCATCCTAGTACTACTCTCGCCAAGCACGCTTAACTTCGAGTTCGATGGGATCCGGTGCTTTAGTCTTTGGTATGATCGCATCCGACATGTTGCCCATCCCCGCCCCTTAACTCCTCCGCCCGCCAATCTGCGTCCCCAAGCCCGTGCTCTCCGGGACGGTGCGGGGCCCACGCGCGGCACGGTACGGGACGTCCCCGCGCAGAAAGGCGTTTCAAATCGCATTCAAAACGAATTTACATAGATATTCTGTGTATATGCCCGGGCGCGCGCGCAGACGCGACGAGACGGACGGGGAGTTCGCAGCGTTCTAAAACGCGTGCTTTTGTACCGCTCGCACGCACGGGAGCGCTACGCCTGAAAGTACAAAAAGAAGGGGATGCAACACGAGGACTTCCTGTGAGGTCACCCATCCTAGTACTACTCTCGCCAAGCACGCTTAACTTCGAGTTCGATGGGATCCGTGCTTTAGTGCCGGTATGATCGCATCCGACATGTTGCCCATCCCCGCCCCTTAACTCCTCCGCCGCCAATCGTCCCCAAGCCCGTGCTCTCCGGACGGTGCGGGGCCACACGCGCGCACGACGCAGACGGACGCCCTCCGCAGCGAAGGCGTTTCAAATCGCATTCAAAACGAATTTACATAGATATTCCGTTATATGCCCGGGCGCGCACGCGATGCGAGACGGACGGGGAGTTCGCAGCGTTCTAAAACGCGTGCTTTTGTACCGCTCTGCACGTGCACGGGGAGCGTTCTGGCCTGAAAGTACAAAAAGAAGGGGATGCAACACGAGGACTTCCCAGGAGGTCACCCATCCTAGTACTACTCTCGCCCAAGCACGCTTAACTTCGGAGTTCTGATGGGATCCGGTGCTTTAGTGCTGGTATGATCGCATCCGACATGTTGCCCATCCCCCGCCCCCTTAACTCCTCCGCCCGCCAACCGCGTCCCCAAGCCCGTGCTCTCCGGGACGGTGCGGGGCCACGCGCGCGCGACGCGAGGCGTCCGCAGAAAAGGCGTTTCAAATCGCATTCAAAACGAATTTACATAGATATTCCGTGTATATGCCCGGGGACGCGCGGCACGGTACGAGACGGACGGGGAGTTCGCAGCGTTCTAAAAACGCGTGCTTTTGTACCGCTCTGCACGTGCACGGGGAGCGTTCTGGCCTGAAAGTACAAAAAGAAGGGGATGCAACACGAGGACTTCCTAGGAGGTCACCCATCCTAGTACTACTCTCGCCCAAGCACGCTTAACTTCGGAGTTCTGATGGGATCCGGTGCTTTAGTGCTGGTATGATCGCATCCGACATGTTGCCCATCCCCCGCCCCCTTAACTCCTCCGCCCGCCAACTGCGTCCCCAAGCCCGTGCTCTCGGGACGGTCAGGGGGCCACGCTACGCGATGCGCAGACGGACGTCCCCGCGCAGAAAGGCGTTTCAAATCGCATTCAAAACGAATTTACATAGATATTCTGTGTATATGCCCGGGGACGCGCGGCACGGTACGAGACGGACGGGGAGTTCGCAGCTGCGTTCTAAAACGCGCGTGCTTTTGTACCGCTCTGCACGTGCACGGGGCGTTACGGCTGAAAGTACAAAAAGAAGGGGATGCAACACGAGGACTTCCTAGGAGGTCACCCATCCTAGTACTACTCGCCAAGCACGCTTAACTTCGGAGTTCTGATGGGATCCGGTGCTTTAGTGCTGGTATGATCGCATCCGACATGTTGCCCATCCCCCGCCCCCTTAACTCCTCCGCCCGCCAACTGCGTCCCCAAGCCCGTGCTCTCCGGGACGGTGCGGGGCCACGCTGCGACGCGATGCAGGGCGCCCCGCAGAAAGGCGTTTCAAATCGCATTCAAAACGAATTTACATAGATATTCTGTGTATATGCCCGGGGCGCGCGGCACGGTACGAGACGGACGGAGTTCGCAGCGTTCTAAAAACGCGTGCTTTTGTACCGCTCTGCGCGCGCGGGGCGTTACGGCTGAAAGTACAAAAAGAAGGGGATGCAACACGAGGACTTCCCAGGAGGTCACCCATCCTAGTACTACTCTCGCCCAAGCACGCTTAACTTCGGAGTTCTGATGGGATCCGGTGCTTTAGTGCTTTGGTATGATCGCATCCGACATGTTGCCCATCCCCCGCCCCCTTAACTCCTCCGCCCGCCAACTGCGTCCCCAAGCCCGTGCTCTCGGGGGGTGCGGGGCCACGCGCGACGCGACGCAGACGCGCCCTCGCAGCGAAAGGCGTTTCAAATCGCATTCAAAACGAATTTACATAGATATTCGTGTATATGCCCGGGACGCGCGCGCGATGCGAGACGGACGGGGAGTTCGCAGCGTTCTAAAACGCGCTTTTGTACCGCTCTGCGTGCGTGCGGGAGCGTTACGGCTGAAAGTACAAAAAGAAGGGGATGCAACACGAGGACTTCCTGAGGTCACCCATCCTAGTACTACTCGCCAAGCACGCTTAACTTCGAGTTCGATGGGATCCGGTGCTTTAGTGCTGGTATGATCGCATCCGACATGTTGCCCATCCCCCGCCCCCTTAACTCCTCCGCCCGCCAACTTCGTCCCCAAGCCCGTGCTCTCGGGGACGGCAGGGGCCACCACGCGACGCGACGCAGACGGCGTCCCGCGCAGAAGAAGCGTTTCAAATCGCATTCAAAACGAATTTACATAGATATTCTGTGTATATGCCCGGGGCCGCGCGCGATGCGAGACGAGACGGACGGAGTTCGCAGCGTTCTAAAACGCTGCGTGCTTTTGTACCGCTCGCACGCACGCGTGCGGGGCGTTACGCCTGAAAGTACAAAAGAAGGGGATGCAACACGAGGACTTCCTGTGAGGTCACCCATCCTAGTACTACTCGCCCCAAGCACGCTTAACTTCGGAGTTCTGATGGGATCCGGTGCTTTAGTGCTGGTATGATCGCATCCGACATGTTGCCCATCCCCCGCCCCCTTAACTCCTCCGCCGCCAAACTGCGTCCCCAAGCCCGTGCTCTCCGGGACGGTGCGGGGCCCACGCGCGCGACGCAGACGGACGCCCCGCAGAAGGCGCGTTTCAAATCGCATTCAAAACGAATTTACATAGATATTCCGTGTATATGCCCGGGGACGCGCGGCACGGTACGAGACGGACGGGGAGTTCGCAGCGTTCTAAAAACGCGTGCTTTTGTACCGCTCTGCACGTGCACGGGGAGCGTTCTGGCCTGAAAGTACAAAAAGAAGGGGATGCAACACGAGGACTTCCCAGGAGGTCACCCATCCTAGTACTACTCTCGCCCAAGCACGCTTAACTTCGGAGTTCTGATGGGATCCGGTGCTTTAGTGCTGGTATGATCGCATCCGACATGTTGCCCATCCCCCGCCCCCTTAACTCCTCCGCCCGCCAACTGCGTCCCCAAGCCCGTGCTCTCCGGGACGGTCGGGGGCCACGCTACGACGCGATGCGAGACGCCCCAGCAGAAGGCGTTTCAAATCGCATTCAAAACGAATTTACATAGATATTCTGTGTATATGCCCGGGCACGCGCGGCACGGTACGAGACGGACGGGGAGTTCGCAGCGTTCTAAAAACGCGTGCTTTTGTACCGCTCGGCACGTGCGCGGGGAGCGTTCCTGGCCTGAAAGTACAAAAAGAAGGGGATGCAACACGAGGACTTCCTAGGAGGTCACCCATCCTAGTACTACTCGCGCCAAGCACGCTTAACTTCGAGTTCGATGGGATCCGGTGCTTTAGTGCTGGTATGATCGCATCCGACATGTTGCCCATCCCCGGCCCCCTTAACTCCTCCGCCGCCAATCTGCGTCCCCAAGCCCGTGCTCTCGGGACGGTGCGGGGCCACGCGCGCACGCGACGGACGCCCTCGCAGCAAAAGCGCGTTTCAAATCGCATTCAAAACGAATTTACATAGATATTCCGTGTATATGCCCGGGGACGCGCAGACACGGTACGAGACGGACGGGGAGTTCGCAGCGTTCTAAAACGCGTGCTTTTGTACCGCTCGCGCACGCACGGGGGCGCTACGGCTGAAAGTACAAAAAGAAGGGGATGCAACACGAGGACTTCCTGTGAGGTCACCCATCCTAGTACTACTCTCGCCCAAGCACGCTTAACTTCGGAGTTCTGATGGGATCCGGTGCTTTAGTGCTGGTATGATCGCATCCGACATGTTGCCCATCCCCCGCCCCCTTAACTCCTCCGCCCGCCAACTGCGTCCCCAAGCCCGTGCTCTCCGGGACGGTGCGGGGCCCACGCGCGGCACGATGACGGACGCCCCCGCAAAGGCGTTTCAAATCGCATTCAAAACGAATTTACATAGATATTCCGTGTATATGCCCGGGGACGCGCGGCACGGTACGAGACGGACGGGGAGTTCGCAGCTGCGTTCTAAAACGCTGCGTGCTTTTGTACCGCTCTGCGTGCGGGAGCGCTACGGCTGAAAGTACAAAAAGAAGGGGATGCAACACGAGGACTTCCTGTGAGGTCACCCATCCTAGTACTACTCGCCAAGCACGCTTAACTTCGAGTTCGATGGGATCCGTGCTTTAGTCTTTGGTATGATCGCATCCGACATGTTGCCCATCCCCGGCCCCCTTAACTCCTCCGCCGCCAATCGCGTCCCCAAGCCCGTGCTCTCGGGACGGTCACGGGGCCACACGCGCGCGACGCAGACGGCGTCCCGCGCAAAGGCGTTTCAAATCGCATTCAAAACGAATTTACATAGATATTCGTGTATATGCCCGGGCCGCGCGCGATGCGAGACGGACGGGGAGTTCGCAGCGTTCTAAAACGCGTGCTTTTGTACCGCTCTGCACGTGCACGGGGAGCGTTCTGGCCTGAAAGTACAAAAAGAAGGGGATGCAACACGAGGACTTCCCAGGAGGTCACCCATCCTAGTACTACTCTCGCCCAAGCACGCTTAACTTCGAGTTCTGATGGGATCCGGTGCTTTAGTGCTTTGGTATGATCGCATCCGACATGTTGCCCATCCCCGGCCCCCTTAACTCCTCCGCCCGCCAACCGCGTCCCCAAGCCCGTGCTCTCCGGGACGGTGCGGGGCCCACGCGACGCGATGGGACGTCCCCGCGCAGAAAGGCGTTTCAAATCGCATTCAAAACGAATTTACATAGATATTCTGTGTATATGCCCGGGGACGCGCGACGCGATGCGAGAGACGGACGGAGTTCGCAGCGTTCTAAAACGCGTGCTTTTGTACCGCTCTGCACGTGCACGGGGAGCGTTCTGGCCTGAAAGTACAAAAAGAAGGGGATGCAACACGAGGACTTCCAGGGAGGTCACCCATCCTAGTACTACTCTCCCAAGCACGCTTAACTTCGAGTTCGATGGGATCCGGTGCTTTAGTCTTTGGTATGATCGCATCCGACATGTTGCCCATCCCCGCCCCTTAACTCCTCCGCCGCCAATCTGCGTCCCCAAGCCCGTGCTCTCGGGACGGTCGCGGGGCCACGCGCGCACGCGATGCGACGCGTCCGCAGCAGAAGGCGTTTCAAATCGCATTCAAAACGAATTTACATAGATATTCGTGTATATGCCCGGGGCGCAGACGCGATGCGAGACGGACGGGGAGTTCGCAGCGTTCTAAAACGCGTGCTTTTGTACCGCTCGCACGCACGGGAGCGTTACGGCTGAAAGTACAAAAAGAAGGGGATGCAACACGAGGACTTCCTGTGAGGTCACCCATCCTAGTACTACTCGCCAAGCACGCTTAACTTCGAGTTCGATGGGATCCGGTGCTTTAGTGCTGGTATGATCGCATCCGACATGTTGCCCATCCCCGGCCCCCTTAACTCCTCCGCCAATCAATCGCGCCCCAAGCCCGTGCTCTCGGGACGGTCAGGGGGCCACGCTGCGCACGCGATGCACGCCCCCAGCAGAAGGCGTTTCAAATCGCATTCAAAACGAATTTACATAGATATTCGTGTATATGCCCGGGGACGCGCGGCACGGTACGAGACGGACGGGGAGTTCGCAGCGTTCTAAAACGCGTGCTTTTGTACCGCTCTGCACGTGCACGGGGAGCGTTCTGGCCTGAAAGTACAAAAAGAAGGGGATGCAACACGAGGACTTCCAGGGAGGTCACCCATCCTAGTACTACTCTCGCCCAAGCACGCTTAACTTCGGAGTTCTGATGGGATCCGGTGCTTTAGTGCTGTATGATCGCATCCGACATGTTGCCCATCCCCCGCCCCCTTAACTCCTCCGCCCGCCAACTGCGTCCCCAAGCCCGTGCTCTCGGGACGGTCAGGGGGCCACGCTACGCGACGCGCAGACGGGCGTCCCGCGCAGAAGGCGTTTCAAATCGCATTCAAAACGAATTTACATAGATATTCGTGTATATGCCCGGGCGCGCGACGCGATGCGACGAGACGGACGGGGAGTTCGCAGCGTTCTAAAAACGCGTGCTTTTGTACCGCTCTGCACGTGCACGGGGAGCGTTCTGGCCTGAAAGTACAAAAAGAAAGGGATGCAACACGACTCGCCCAAGCACGCTTAACTTCGGAGTTCTGATGGGATCCGGTGCTTTAGTGCTGGTATGATCGCATCCGACATGTTGCCCATCCCCCGCCCCCTTAACTCCTCCGCCCGCCAACTGCGTCCCCAAGCCCGTGCTCTCCGGGACGGTGCGGGGCCACGCGCGCACGACGCGACGGACGCCCTCGCGAAAAGGCGTTTCAAATCGCATTCAAAACGAATTTACATAGATATTCTGTGTATATGCCCGGGGACGCGCGGCACGGTACGAGACGGACGGGGAGTTCGCAGCGTTCTAAAACGCGCGTGCTTTTGTACCGCTCTGCGTGCGGGGCGCTTACGGCTGAAAGTACAAAAGAAGGGGATGCAACACGAGGACTTCCTGAGGTCACCCATCCTAGTACTACTCGCCCAAGCACGCTTAACTTCGGAGTTCTGATGGGATCCGGTGCTTTAGTGCTGGTATGATCGCATCCGACATGTTGCCCATCCCCCGCCCCCTTAACTCCTCCGCCGCCAATGCGTCCCCAAGCCCGTGCTCTCGGGACGGTGCGGGGCCACGCGCGCGCACGCAGACGGACGTCCCTCGCAGAAAAGGCGTTTCAAATCGCATTCAAAACGAATTTACATAGATATTCGTGTATATGCCCGGGCCGCGCACGCGATGCGAGACGGACGGGGAGTTCGCGCTGTTCTAAAACGCGTGCTTTTGTACCGCTCACGCGCGCGGGGCGTTACGGCTGAAAGTACAAAAAGAAGGGGATGCAACACGAGGACTTCCTGTGAGGTCACCCATCCTAGTACTACTCTCGCCAAGCACGCTTAACTTCGAGTTCGATGGGATCCGGTGCTTTAGTCTTTGGTATGATCGCATCCGACATGTTGCCCATCCCCGCCCCTTAACTCCTCCGCCGCCAATCGTCCCCAAGCCCGTGCTCTCCGGGACGGTGCGGGGCCCACGCGCGACGCGATGCGAGGCGCCCGCGCAGAAAGGCGTTTCAAATCGCATTCAAAACGAATTTACATAGATATTCTGTGTATATGCCCGGGCGCGCGCGCGATGACGAGACGGACGGGGAGTTCGCAGCGTTCTAAAACGCGTGCTTTTGTACCGCTCTGCGCGCACGGGAGCGCTTACGGCTGAAAGTACAAAAAGAAGGGGATGCAACACGAGGACTTCCCAGGAGGTCACCCATCCTAGTACTACTCTCGCCCAAGCACGCTTAACTTCGGAGTTCTGATGGGATCCGGTGCTTTAGTGCTGGTATGATCGCATCCGACATGTTGCCCATCCCCCGCCCCCTTAACTCCTCCGCCCGCCAACTGCGTCCCCAAGCCCGTGCTCTCCGGGACGGTGCGGGGCCCACGCGCGGCACGGTACGGGACGTCCCCGCGCAGAAAGGCGTTTCAAATCGCATTCAAAACGAATTTACATAGATATTCTGTGTATATGCCCGGGGACGCGCGGCACGGTACGAGACGGACGGGGAGTTCGCAGCGTTCTAAAAACGCGCTTTTTGTACCGCTCTCACGTGCGGGAGCGTTACGGCTGAAAGTACAAAAAGAAGGGGATGCAACACGAGGACTTCCCAGGAGGTCACCCATCCTAGTACTACTCTCGCCCAAGCACGCTTAACTTCGGAGTTCTGATGGGATCCGGTGCTTTAGTGCTGGTATGATCGCATCCGACATGTTGCCCATCCCCCGCCCCCTTAACTCCTCCGCCCGCCAACTGCGTCCCCAAGCCCGTGCTCTCCGGGACGGTCAGCGGGCCACCGCGCGACGCGACGACGACGCCCCCGCAGAAAAGGCGTTTCAAATCGCATTCAAAACGAATTTACATAGATATTCCGTGTATATGCCCGGGGACGCGCGGCACGGTACGAGACGGACGGGGAGTTCGCAGCGTTCTAAAAACGCGTGCTTTTGTACCGCTCCGGGGAGCGTTCTGGCCTGAAAGTACAAAAAGAAAGGGATGCAACACGAGGACTTCCTGTGAGGTCACCCATCCTAGTACTACTCGCCCAAGCACGCTTAACTTCGAGTTCGATGGGATCCGGTGCTTTAGTCTGGTATGATCGCATCCGACATGTTGCCCATCCCCGCCCCTTAACTCCTCCGCCGCCAATCTGCGTCCCAAGCCCGTGCTCTCCGGGACGGTGCGGGGGCCACGCGCGGCACGGTACGAGACGTCCCCGCGCAGAAAGGCGTTTCAAATCGCATTCAAAACGAATTTACATAGATATTCCGTGTATATGCCCGGGGACGCGCGGCACGGTACGAGACGGACGGGGAGTTCGCAGCTGCTCTAAAACGCGTGCTTTTGTACCGCTCTGCACGTGCGGAGCGTTCTGGCCTGAAAGTACAAAAAGAAGGGGATGCAACACGAGGACTTCCTGTGAGGTCACCCATCCTAGTACTACTCGCCAAGCACGCTTAACTTCGGAGTTCTGATGGGATCCGGTGCTTTAGTGCTGGTATGATCGCATCCGACATGTTGCCCATCCCCCGCCCCCTTAACTCCTCCGCCCGCCAACCGCGTCCCCAAGCCCGTGCTCTCCGGGACGGTGCGGGGCCACGCGCGACGATGCAGGACGCGCCCTCCGCAGCGAAGGCGTTTCAAATCGCATTCAAAACGAATTTACATAGATATTCTGTGTATATGCCCGGGGACGCGCGGCACGGTACGAGACGGACGGGGAGTTCGCAGCGTTCTAAAACGCGTGCTTTTGTACCGCTCTGCGCACGGGGAGCGTTCTGGCTGAAAGTACAAAAAGAAGGGGATGCAACACGAGGACTTCCCAGGAGGTCACCCATCCTAGTACTACTCTCGCCCAAGCACGCTTAACTTCGGAGTTCTGATGGGATCCGGTGCTTTAGTCTGGTATGATCGCATCCGACATGTTGCCCATCCCCGGCCCCCTTAACTCCTCCGCCGCCAATCTGCGTCCCCAAGCCCGTGCTCTCGGGACGGTCAGGGGCCACGCGCGCACGACGCAGACGCAGACGCCCTCGCAGCGAAAGGCGTTTCAAATCGCATTCAAAACGAATTTACATAGATATTCTGTGTATATGCCCGGGGACGCGCGGCACGGTACGAGACGGACGGGGAGTTCGCAGCGTTCTAAAAACGCGTGCTTTTGTACCGCTCTGCGTGCGTGCGGGAGCGCTACGGCTGAAAGTACAAAAAGAAGGGGATGCAACACGAGGACTTCCCAGGAGGTCACCCATCCTAGTACTACTCTCGCCCAAGCACGCTTAACTTCGAGTTCGTTACGATGGGATCGGTGCTTTAGTGCCGGTATGATCGCATCCGACATGTTGCCCATCCCCGCCCCTTAACTCCTCCGCCGCCAATCGCGTCCCCAAGCCCGTGCTCTCGGGACGGTCGGCGGGCCCACGCGCGCGCGATGCGAGGCGTCCCCTCGCGCAGAAGGCGCTTTCAAATCGCATTCAAAACGAATTTACATAGATATTCCGTATATGCCCGGGGCCGCGCGACGCGATGCGAGGGACGGGGAGTTCGCAGCTAAAAAACGCTGCTCTCTTTTGTTTCCAAATAGTTGCGTATTGCCTCTGATGACATGTATAGCAATTATATCGGAAACTAATTGTGGTTCAATTGAATCTTATCTTGCCTTGAGGCTTAGTACACCCATTTGGATTTTGAGTTGCATGGTTTTGAAATTATGCATTCATAATAAAATTATTGTCTAAGGGTTGCCCGCTTACTTATCTTATGCTCATTCTTTCCTCATTTCATTTCTTATGCATCATCATGTTTAAGGAGGTAGAGAATACCCGAGATATGTGTTAGGCACGTAATTCCTACACTTTGATCATGCATATAGTGGTATGTTAATTTAAGCATATCTTATTATTGAGTTGTTAGCAAGATTTATAACTAAAAAGGATTCATATAAATTAAGATGTATGAATAGTATTTTATATTGAAGTTAGAAGCATGAAAATGACTAATTTATAGCTTATTAAATTGAAATTTGCTTTAGCTTAAGATTGTTAACTAAATTAGAATTTAGCAACTTGCCATGCTTATATAGATTTCTTGTTTGAACTTAAAAATTTGAAAGTCATCGATGTGTAGTTTGATATGTTAGATTGTGTTAAATTAAACAACATGTCTATCTTTTAAATTGTTAATGAGTGAAGATGTCATAACATGAGTGATGATAGTTTATTTTTATTGTTATTCAATTAAAAGTAATTAAGGCAGTAGGTTATCTTGGTAATTTTATACTCTTTGTCAAAGCAAAACGTCATTCTTTATTCTTGAGTAATTTTGACCTAGATAACTGGAACTGTACCCTAGTGTCCGTAAGTAGTCTATAATTTTGAGAGTTTTATTTGAGCACATGATAGTGTGTATTTCCCAAATATATTTTTCCCAAAAGATTAATGAATTTGTTTTGTCTAGGAATTAATTCAAATACCTTGCAAAATTGTTTTAGCCATTTTGAAATCTAGAATTAATAGGAAGGTTTAAACTGCTAGTACCTAGTTTTCTAGTGTTTAGTATCACCTAACTAACCTACCATAAGTTTTAGGAATTTTGAACTTAATTTCACTAGTGTTGAGCCCTAGGACTTGTTTGTGTTTGAATTGATTTACCTACCAAAATCTGAGCTGTTGTATAGAATGAATTCTTCTGTCAATGTTAGAATCCTAACAATATTCCTGATTTTTTTTTATAGAATTTACCTAGCTAATTTAGTAATTTTCTCGAGCCCTATTTGTTCACGAAAGTAGTTAAAAACAAGTGGTGAAATTAATTATTTTGGTTGTTAAGGACCGGATAATGGTAGTCTTAATTCATATTATTTGTTAAATCTTATGCTCACCCAATCTCAATAAAATTGGTTGGTTATAGTTTGGTAGAATCATGTAAGCAGGCATGTGAATCCTTGCATTCACTAAATAACTCTGTTTTTCAAGAAATTGATTGCATTTTTGCATCTTTGCATGCATTCATCTAATGCATTTTTCTCCAAATCGGGCAATTAAATTAGCAAAACAAGGGTTAAGTGAGACTAACTTAAACCCTACTTTAACCTTTCCTCTCTGCACAAATTCATAGTTTTGATACTAGTTTATCATTTAGTCAATTCTCCTATTTTATCGATCGATGCTTCTTTCGGTCGACTGACTCGAGTCGTGTCTTCCTCTTGCCTAGAACCTAAAATTGTTAAAGAACCTCATTAATTTCAGATATGAACCCTCTCTTTAGGTAACCTCTTCTCTAAGAGAGCAGTTGGTAGATTTTCATCCTCTAGGAAGAAGAGGTGAAGCTCGACATGTTTGAAGTACTTTGAATCAAGAAAGGAAAGGTTAAACAAAACTTTCTGTTTAGAACCTAGAATCAAGGATAGCCTCACATGATTGGTTTGAGTTCGGGTTGTGAATAAAAATCAAGTGTGACCCTAGGACCAAACCTAGCTAGATCGCCATAGCCTATTGTCCTAATTTACGAACCACGGAATCTCGGGGCGAGATTACATTTAAAGGTAGGTTTGTAACAACCCCAATTTTAATAAGCAGATAATTATATGCATTTTATATTATATTGTTATTTCTAAAGCATTTGCATAAATTTTGCATTTGTAAATATCCTAATCAAAGTCTAATAGGTAACTCAATCACAACTCCAAAGTAAGACAACAATAAATACTTAAGAAATTCTCTGGGAAATAAATTAATTAAAAACTTTACAATGTTTATCATAAATAACAATCTTCTCAATACAAGTAACACAAGAATTTATTTACATCGATCAGTTATGTTTTACAACTTTGAATAATTTACAAAAATATTAAAATAAAACTTGCATTGCATGTCGCCTAAAGCCTTCCTTGAAATCTTGCCGGTCCATCGTTGTCGACCAAACCATCTTCTTGACCCAATCAAAACACCATTTGCGGCTCCATAGTTCGCCAACCAATCAAAAGACCATTAGTTGTTCAAAAGCGATATACTGATTAGAATAAAATAAATTGCCGTCGGTATACCATAGGAATCATCGCGGTTCCTCGATCTACCTAGATTAGTCGGCACCTTGAGTACCGCGACTACCCACACCAACACAGGTTAACCCAAGATCTTGGCTTTTCAAGTCACCTAGGCTAACCAGTTAGTCGGCACCGGGATACCCAAGATACCTAGACTAACCTAAGTAAATCGGCACCGTCTTATTTCCGTGAGGTTCTCATCATTCGGCGTTTAGGAAATCCAAAACCTCATTATCTTGAATTGCCTCAATTGTCGCAAATCCTTTGCATAAGGAATTGCTAGCCAATGAACCAAAATGCCCGGCCAAAAATATCCGGAGTCATCTGGATAAGCACCAAAGCATGGGCATCATTAGCAATTTTCCATGGCAGCTCATTCATTTCACCAAGCCAAGCACCACCAAAGGAAATGGCGAAACCGAGCCAAAGAAAGCACAACCGAGGGCAAAGACCCCTTCTTCCGAGATTTCCCAAGCTGTAAGATCGAGGTGGCCGACTAGAGGGGGTGAATAGGCGGTTTTAAAAATCTATCGCGCTAAACCAATATATAAATCACGGAAGCTAATAGCGAATTGGTTTTGCACAATTAAAACCTAAATCAACTAGGCTCAACTAAGTGCACCGACAATATGAACACAATATAATATGAGCAATCATACAAGGTATATAAGCAATTTAAGCAAGAATGTAAATTGCTCAAAGTAAAGCACAAGTAAACACAAGATGACACGATTATGTTTTACCGTGGTGTTCGGAGACTTGCGGTCTCCCTAATCCACGTTGAGGTAAGCCCAACCAGCGTTGGACCGGCTCCTCAAATGAGCCCACACCTCCGAGGTAAGTCCAACACTTGGACCGGTTCCAAACCAACCAACACCTCGCTCAACTATGGTTGCTCTTCCTCCACTCCGGAGATGGCGAGCACCAAACCACTCACAACCGTCGGGCCTTCTCACAAGCTTCTTGAGAAGGTCACCGAGCACGACGCCTCCACGCCGTCTAGGTGTCGGCAAACACCAAGAGTAACAAATCAAACTTTCACTTGAACTAATCAAGTGTCAGCGCTCACGTGGATACACAATCCACTACCTAAGGCAACACATGCACTTAGGGTTTGCTCTCTAATCTCACCAAGTGCAACACATGCACAAAGAGAATAGAGACTTGCTCTTAGCTCAAAGAATGAGTGTATCACTTAACAATGGCACCAACAACCTCTCCCAACCGGCCAAGGTGGCTATATATAGCCCACACACAAAAACTAGCCGTTGGAGGCAAAGTTGCGAAAAATCGGAAATCGGAAGTTCCGCCAACTAATATGCGGAACTACCGTTTTCTCTGTTCATGGGCGTCTGGTGCATAACGGCTCAAAAACTAGCCGTTAAAAAGTTTGGTGCGGAAGTTCCGCAGTACAAAAATCGGAACTTCCGATTATCGGAAGTTCCGCAGTACAAAAATCGGAACTTCCGCAGCCCAATTTCAGCACAGGCGATACTCGGTAAAAATGTCATAACTTTTGACTCCGATGTCGAATTGAGTGATCTCGGACTCTATGGAAAGCTTATTCAGAGGGCTACACAACCCACCTATTTGATTGACCTCAAACACATTTGATCAAATCAAAAGCACAACTCAAAGAGCCACTATCATGATCTAAGTCCAAATAAATAGCAATAAGCAATCTTAGACCATGCCAAGGAAAATGCATGAATCCCAACGATTTGCAAAACACATTTGCAAACTTAGATCATGCCACAAGGTGTAGGTACATGGACTTCAACCATTTGCAAAACACATTACGCAAAAGTATAGTCACATGCTACAAGGATTAGCGCATAAGCCTCAACTATTTGCAAAACACATTCGCAAATAATAGCATCATGCCATGTAGAGCTAGAGCAAGTAAGATTGAGCTATCAACACATGATGAGACTCAAGCTACTAGACAAGACCCTCTTAATAGTGCGGCAACCTATACTAGCAATCCGGTCTTCCAACCAAACACCAAGACCGGTAAAAGACTAGGAACACATCCTTAGCCCTAGCTAGTCATACCTTTGCCATGAGCATCTTCTTGAAGCTTGATGGCGCACATCTTCACTTCAAGTCCGGGTCATCGTCTTGACATGCATCAACCCATGATGCATCCTTTACTGACCTCCATCAACACATGATGGGTCTTCTCTTGACTTGACGATCAACTCATGATCATCTCCTTCTTGAGATCTTGTTATGCATCAACACACGATACATCCTCTTCTTGAACCTTGACTTGATGACGATCAACTCATGATGTCATCCAAAGTCTTCGTCACCCTAGAACATAGCCTATTCATCCAACTCATGAAAAATGTTAGTCCCACAATGATTAACAATAATTATCAAGATATACATGCAACAAATGCTTCTAAATAAACTATTGTAGAAAGGTGCGGTACTACATAACTATCATCGCGGTAGTTCCGATTATCGGAAGTTCCGCTCATTTCATTGCGGAACTACCGCACTTGCGAAAATGGCTAAGTCCTAAAAAGGGTACTCTCTGGAAAAATCAAACGCGCATTTTGGACCATCCGATGTCGGAACTTCGCTCTTATCATTGCGGAACTTCCGCACTCGAGAAATCGGCTAAGTCCGAAACCGGATGCTCTCTGGAAAAATCAAGCCATTGGAAATCGGACCGTCAGATAATCGGAACTTCCGCACGTATAACGGAACTTCCGATTGTGCCTGAAGAAAAAGATTTTGCTTTTAAAACCAAACCAAAAGACAATGCATGATCCTAAGTTGATCTTTTACCATCTTTGCATTTCCTTTTCATGTCTTCATTCGGACTCAGGACTAAGCCTTGAACACATCTTAGCACACACATTAGTCCCACAACACAATTGCAAATAATTGAATATAAAGCAATATGAGTATATATGAACTACACAAGTTTTATATACTCAAAGGATTTGTTTCAAAGTAATGATCCTTAATATATGAGGAGAATGGAATATGGATCAATACTTATGAAACCACAAAATATAGAGTGAACTCCCCTAAATGTGTGCATACACAAATGTGTAATAAGAACATATGCACATATTCAAGTTTAACTTATGGTTGAGTTCAACCTATATTTTGGATTCGAGAATGCAACAATATATAAGATTAAGATGTCGATTGCATACCTCATTGAATTTCACCTTTATATCCAAATGAGACTACACAGATATTACTAGATAAAGAGTTAGTCTCATATTTGGATTTGTCATTAATCACCAAAACAATCCATTAACTCATAATGGCGGGTCTAGATCTTTCAATCTCCCCCTTTTTGGTGATTGATGACAAATCCATTTTCAATAACAACATTTGGATATAAATAGACATAACAGAGAATTTAAGTTAAAGAACTATGTCTATGCATGCCATAAGGTGAAATTTTAAAACGTCAAACATTATGCATATGAGAATAAACAAATAATGCACTTTCCCCTTTTGGTAATTCTCTCCCTTTTTAGCATTTTAAACAACTCAAACATCCAAATGGAAGAGTATTGATACAAATATTCTCCCCTTTTGGCATTAATCACTAAAAAGGACACAAAGGAGGTTTGCAAGTCGATACCACTTGCAAATATCGAGGTTGGTCACAAAAGTATGAATTGAACTTATATGACCAAAGGAGATTTTGTTCTCAAGATATGAGAGGAGAACCAAAGATAGGTTATAAACCTATTGATCATAGCATTTTCCCCTTTTAAATCAGAATATTGAGAACTACTTGAAATGATACGACTTGAAATGATATTTGAAATACATTCAAATAATCTCCTTCTTTGAAGTCTTCTCAAGAACATTTTCAAATTCCAAAGCGAGAAGATCAAAGATGGCCAATCTTGAAAATATGTGGAAGCAAGCTCAGAAAAATATGAAATTAATCATGGAGCTAGTGCTGGCATATACACACAATTTTCATTTTGGGAGGCTTAACCAAATGTCAACCAATTTAAAGATATGAAAATCACAAAGTTTCATAAAACTGAAAAATTCAGGATTTTCAGATTTTGACAATTTATTTGAGCCTCAAAAGACAGCTGAGAAAATGGGTAAAATAGTTCCAATAAATTTGAGAAATTTTTCAACATAGAACCACTATAGAGGATCAAATTTCATTATTATAGCTTCCTCTAATTGTGAACCCATTTAAAGATACAAAATTCACAAATCTGCTCAAAACAATGCACAAATCTGAAATTTCAGCTTTTGAGCAAAGAGAAAAAAGTCAAAACTTTTTCAATTCAAGTCGAAATACCTTCAAATTTGGCAGAAATAAACTTTAGACTCCTGAGAAACTTATCCAAGAAGAATTTTCGAAAAGGAGTCTCCAATCAAAAGATATGCCAATTTAAGCTTTGAAGGTAAGATTTTAGTTTAAAGAGAAGAAAAGTCAATACTTTTACAAATAAAGTCCAAATTCTTTGAAAAGTTCCAGATTTTAACTTTGGACTATTTAGAGTGTTTTCCAACAAGAATTTTTAAAGAAGGACTTTTCTTTCAAAAGATATGGCAAAATGCGCATTGAAGGTATATAAAGAGAGCAATTTTGCCTTTAAGATCCAAAAAGCAAGCTAATTTGGATTTCATGGAGTTTTCACTTTGTTAGCTTTGTATGAGTTAGAAATACTATTTCAAGCCAAGATACACAAAGAAATCCGGCTCAAATAGCAAAACTCACTATATGCAAGAATAGGTCATTTTGGGTCAAAGCGAGTTTTTCGGTGAATTTCAAATGAGTATAGATTTTCAAAAGTTGGTCTTTTGTAAAAACTTTGAACTTGAGAAATGTTTGAAATGACCAACCCTATGAGTTTGGTATTGAAAACTTTTTCAAAAACTCAATAGATTTTGATTTAAGGAAATAGGTCATTTAATTCAAAATCGATCATATAAGATCCTTTTGAGGTCAAATTTTCTATTTTGTTTCCAAAGTAGAATTTTTACTTCAAAAGCATTTGAAAACATTTGAAATACATTTTAGATACTTTTGTGTAGTTTTTCACAAGATTGACCGTTTTGAGCAAAAAGCCACTTGTAAAAATATTTGGACTTTCGAATGGAAGGCTTGATTTTGAAAAGTTAATCTTGCATATGATTTATAATGTCACTCCAAGAATACCAAATGAAGCAAATGAGAATGAAACACATTCATTCACAAGATCCAATAAATCATTTTGGGCAAATAGGTAAAATAGTTTCCCAATATTAATACTTTACCCAATTTTTATTTTATTTTATTAAGCCCAAAAATATTAATAGGTTTTCATAAAGAAAAAATTCCCTTTACACAAAGGTTCCAAGAAAAACTTTCTCCTTTGACACACAAGGTTCATCATCCATCTTGTCATCTCTTAGACTATATCCATCCATAATTGAATTTTGCAAGGTGCTCGAACTTCTCTTCTATTGATCTTCCATGAAAGCATTCCAAAGAGAAGAGAGAATTTTGATTGACATGAGAGAATTGTGGATACCATTTTAACGAATAAGATGATATCACTTGAAAGATGAGACTCATGCCAAGATCAAGATGATCAAAAGAAGAAGCTACCACTTTTGAAAAGAATACCACTTGATAGATGCAATTTGCATTTTCAATCGAGGAATAGCGATGAGTGGGTAGCTAGCAAGGATATAGAAGATCAACTTGATCACCGGAAGTAGCCACAAAAGATTTAGAATTGAATTGGAATGAAATGGCTGTTTTGTCGAAAAAATCGGAAGTTCCGCCGTTTAACTTGCGGTCGTCTGGGACTTGGAAGTTCCTCGGTTATAACGCCGTAGTTCCGATTTTCTGGAACTTCAGAGATTGATCTTGGAATTTTGAAGAAAAGAAGGAATTATTGTATTTTACTCCAAATCTTTGCACAATCAATCAAATAAACATCTTTGGAGTATTTCCAACTTATATAGCCCATAAAAATAAAATTTAAAATAGATTTTATAAATTAAGCTTTTGGTTTTCAAAAAGAACATATTTCCATGAACTTTCATCAAAAGATCCAAATTGAGCAAATGATGAATTTTAAAGCATACAATTGCATGTATGAGTCATAAATACCATTATGAACATATTCATATGAAGAATTTTGGTTCATATGGATAAACTCATAAGTGCTAGAAAGTGACCACTTAGGTCATAGTAGTATTTTAGACGAGTTTGAAAATCAAATATCTTTTTCTAGGTTGGTCTTTTGAAAATCCTTTGAATACCAAAATGTTTAGAATAACCAACTCTAGGATTTTCCTTTTGGCAAGATTTTCAAATTCATTTTAGAATAGATTTTACACAAAAATCTAGTTTATGTCAAAAACAAGATACTATAATGTAGGATTTTGGCTAGAAATGCATTTTACTTAAAATCGGTTTTCTAAAGCCAAAACCTTGGTAAACCTTTCAAAAGCATTTGTATACATTTTGCAATTAATTTTTCAAAGAATTACTAATAGTTATCAAATTTTTGACTTTTGGCTAAAAGGCTTATTTTTGAAAAGCAATACTAGCACTTAATTTATTTGGGCACATTTAGGGATGTGACATACATGGCTATGATTTAGCACTCCCCCTTAATGTGCCACTTCCAACTTGCTCAAAATATTAATAATGAATATTATGAATCATAGAGCAAGACCACCCCTTTTAATAAGATTTTCATGAAATGCAACCTACACAAGGCATAAGGGCTAGATGCTTCAATATAAGTACTTATTACCGTAAGGGCATTGGTTCTTGATATGAAGTCATAATCCTTAAGCTTGGCTCCAATTTGCGTATGGTGATCCATCCACCTCTTTATGTGAGCCAAACCTCCAATGCCTCTCCAAGTACCTATTAAGCATTTAAGCGCATTTTGGTACCCAATACTTGGTTGGGTCCACGAATGTTAGTCACAATAGATTTGGGCACCCAAATGGCCCTTGGAATAGTCTTTGGTGAACTAACAATTCTAGCAAACACATTGCCATTAATATCCTTCCTAAGCGAATAATGATCATTATAAATAATGGGCTTAGGAGTGATACCTTTGGGACAATCCTTACTCATATGTCCCTTTTCCCGGCAGTTGTAGCAAGTTCGAAATTTGCATTCGTCTTTTACCATCTTTACTTGCTCCTTGCCGGTTTGCCTCTTCTTTGATGACAATTTCTTGTCATTCACTTTGTTTGGGCACACCGAGGCAAAGTGGCCCTTCTTGTTGCAACCAAGGCACTTGACATTCTTCGTGTGTCTTGCATTGTGCCTAGTCTTGCTTGTCTCCTTCTTCTTAGGAGTGAAGCCAATTCCACTCTTATCTTGCAAGCGTCTTTGCTTGCTCAATATATCGTCAAGAGTGGCCTTCCCTTTTAGGCCTCTTTCCAAGTCAGTCTTTAATTTGTTGACTTGGGCCTTGAGCTCTTTGTTTTCCTCTACAATGTTAGTATTGCAAGATATCGAGGAAATAGGAGTGTCCACTTTAGAGCAACAGGGCATATCAATTAAATCATCACAAGAGGTGGATATGCTAACCTTAGATGAAATGCAAGATGTAGGAACTATGCATGGCATATCATCTAATAACTTGCATGTAATTCCTATATCCACCTTGGACTTATTAAGATCCTTGAGAAGGAGAGTCTCATGAGCTTCTTTTAGCTCTTCATAAGAATCCTTGAGAGAAAGAAATTCTTTCTTCAAGACTTTGAATTTTGACTTCTCCTTGCCAAGATATTCATTTAAGTCTTCTAACATTTCCATCAACTCATCATAGGTAGGTTCTTCATTTTCGTTTACCTCATCATTACCTTTAGCCATGAAGCATTGAGTTGATGTGGAGGAGTTGTGGACTCATCATTATCGGGCTAGAAGTTGAACCTTCTTCTTCCGATGTCCACTCTTGTATGCAATCATCACTAGTAGGTGTGGACATTTCATATTTATCTTGAAAGTGTGTCCACATTGCATGAGCGCTCTCAAGATTGCACACTTCATCAAACATCTCTACACTCAAAGCACTAAATAAACCGTTAATTGCTTGAGCGTCGAGATGTAAGCATTTCTCTTCCTCAATTGTTGGAGCAAGTTGATCCAATGGAGGAGAAAAGCCAACATCTACAATCCGCCATATTTTTGGACTCATGGCCTAAAATAACAAGACATGGGATTTTCCAATGTGCATAATTTGTGCCATCAAATATAGGTGCTTCACCTAGGTGCACTAAATCTCTAGTTGCCATCCTTTACTCTCTAGGCGGTTAAGTCTAATAAATGAGAGACCAAGCTCTGATACCACTTGTAAGATCGAGGTGGCCGACTAGAGGGGGGTGAATAGGCGGTTTTAAAAATCTATCGCGCTAAACCAATATATAAATGCGGAAGCTAATAGCGAATTGGTTTTGCACAATTAAAACCTAAATCAACTAGGCTCAACTAAGTGCAAACAATATGAACACAATATAATATGAGCAATCATACAAGGTATATAAGCAATTTAAGCAAGAATGTAAATTGCTCAAAGTAAAGCACAAGTAAACACAAGATGACACGATTATGTTTTACCGTGGTGTTCGGAGACTTGCCGGTCTCCCCTAATCCACGTTGAGGTAAGCCCAACCAGCGTTGGACCGGCTCCTCAAATGAGCCCACACCTCCGAGTAAGTCCAACACTTGGACCGGTTCCAAACCAACCAACACCTCGCTCAACTATGGTTGCTCTTCCTCCACTCCGGAGATGGCGAGCACCAAACCACTCACAACCGTCGGGCCTTCTCACAAGCTTCTTGAGAAGGTCACCGAGCACGACGCCTCCACGCCGTCTAGGTGTCGGCAAACACCAAGAGTAACAAATCCAAACTTTCACTTGAACTAATCAAGTGTCAGCGCTCACGTGGATACACAATCCACTACCTAAGGCAACACATGCACTTAGGGTTTGCTCTCTAATCTCACCAAGTGCAACACATGCACAAAGAGAATAGAGACTTGCTCTTAGCTCAAAGAATGAGTGTATCACTTAACAATGGCACCAAAACCTCTCCCAACCGGCCAAGGTGGCTATATATAGCCCACACACAAAAACTAGCCGTTGGAGGCAAAGTTGCAGAAAAATCGGAAATCGGAAGTTCCGCCAACTAATATGCGGAACTACCGTTTTCTCTTGTTCATGGGCGTCAGGTGCATAACAGCTCAAAAACTAGCCGTTAAAAAGTTTGGTGCGGAAGTTCCGCAGTACAAAAATCGGAACTTCCGATTATCGGAAGTTCCGCAGTACAAAAATCGGAACTTCCGATTATCGGAAGTTCCGCAGTACAAAAATCGGAACTTCCGCAGCCCAATTTCAGCACAGACGATACTCGGTAAAAATGTCATAACTTTTGACTCCGATGTCGGAATTGAGTGATCTCGGACTCTATGGAAAGCTTATTCAGAGGGCTACACAACCCACCTATTTGATTGACCTCAAACACATTTGATCAAATCAAAAAGCACAACTCCAAAGAGCCACTATCATGATCTAAGTCCAAATAAATAGCAATAAGCAATCTTAGACCATGCCAAGGGAAAATGCATGAATCCCAACGATTTGCAAAACACATTTGCAAACTTAGATCATGCCACAAGGTGTAGGTACATGGACTTCAACCATTTGCAAAACACATTCGCAAAAGTATAGTCACATGCTACAAGGATTAACTGCATAAGCCTCAACTATTTGCAAAACACATTCGCAAATAATAGCATCTGTAACATCCCAAATTGGGTTTGTGTTTCAAATATAATAAAAATGAGGATAAATTAAAACTTTTGTTGCCTCATGTGTTGTTACGGTGTTTGAAACCTCTTTCCTTTAATTGGTGGAAATTAAAACTCAAAATTTCCCCAATTAAATTCAAGTCATAAATCTCCTCAATGAAAATCTGGTGCCCAACCTCTCAAAATAATTTTCATTGGACCTAGGAGAGATGTTTAACACCTCAGAATTATTTCATAATTTTCAGAAATTATTTGATAATTTTGAGGCAAGTCAAACATTAGTCAAACTCCTAAAATAGCCTTCTGGAATTTTTAGAGAAAATGCAGTGCATAAAAGTCTCTGAAAATTTTATATAAGGTTCTTCCCACTGTTAGCAATCTCGATTAAAATTTCATAAATTTTGGAGTTTGTTTGCTACCCCAAATAATTCCTCCAAAGATCGATTATTCAATTTCAAACCCTAACGGTTTTCACTGTTCCTCGGGTTGGATCGGACTCGGGCTCGAGCCACTTGATTTGGTTCGATCAACTAAGCGCACCGCTCGATCGTTGGGCGCGAGTGTTGTGAGTCGTTGGATCGGCATCAAGCGGCCCACGATCGCGTGAGCGTTCGGACCATCCGAACGCGCGATCCATTTGAACCGTTGGATTCTAAATCGAGGTCCACAATCGCGTGAGCGTTCGGACCGTCCGAGCGCCTCGCGCAACGTGAACCGTGGGATCCAAATCAGCGGTCGAGGATTAAGTGGCGTTTGAATCGTTATAATCGAACCGATCTATTTGGCCGTCCGATTGAATCCAACGGTTGTCGGCTATCGTCTTCCTCGCTTCGCGCTTCGCCGTAGTCAACGATAGGTGGCGTGTGCGGTACATTCGGCGAGCATTGTCACCTCAAGCTTTGACCAGCGACTCTCGGCATTAATGAGCACCGTCGCCGCCTCAAAGTCTTCGTCCTCCTCGAGTGCACTGCCCCCATCCTTTCGCCCGATTTGACAAACAAGCTTTTGACCGAAAGTTGCATTGCTCCATCCTTTGCCCTCTCGGCCTATATAAGCTTCTTCATTGCTTTCTTAGCATTCTTTGAACACCTTTGAGCTTGACATCACTTCTAGTGCCTTGAGTGAGCTCCTTGGTGAAATATTGCTCTCGTAGCCATTGTTGAAGCTTCGAGTTCTTGGTGAAAGTGGTGTTCTTGGCCCTCTCATCCAACCTCGCTTCCTCGGTTGCTTAGCCTCTCGAAGAGTATTAACCCTCTGTCGATTTTGCTTTTTGGCGTGAGAGCGACTCAATTCTGTTTTCCCCTTTCGGTATGAGGGTGATCTTCTTCTTTAGCTCGGTAAGTGCACCATTTTCAAATTCCTTGCTCCTCAACTTACTCCCATCTCTGTGCGCATTAGCCCTCAATCAATTTCGCATTTGGCCGCAGGAATCTTATCAATTTGGTTTTCCCTCTTTGGTAGGAAATTGGTTATTGTCATCTCGACTCGGTAAGTCCATATCTGTCCAATTCCTTGCTTGATGGGTACTCCAAGCTATTGCGATCATCGTAGTAGCTTTAGATTTCACTATTTTTGCTTAAGTCGCGGCGCATCGTCGGGCTTTGCCTCTGTTCCTTTGTCGATCTTCGTTGTCGGACGAAAAGCGAGAGTTTTCGGTTATCGTTGAGTTTGGCCGTAGGATTTTAGATCAATCGCTCGGATTCTTGTGGCCGTGATCGGACGCGCGCTAGGTCATCGCGCGTGGCGTCCGATTTTCGATCAACGGTCGGATCTGGATGAGCGTTCGGACCGTCCGAGCGGTTCGATCGCGTGGACCGTTGGATCCAAGATCAGCGGTTCACGTCGTGTGAGCGTTCGGACCGCCGAACATCCTTGGCATCCGTGCGTTCATCTTTCATCCAGCGGTCGATGCTTAGGGTTGGCGCGTTAAGCTCTGTTGCTGCTGCGTGTGGGCTGTTGGATCAATGATCTTGACCCATGTTCTTCCACGTCGTTTATCGAGTTATATTTCTCGGGTAGAGTTATTTATCAAGCTGAAAAATAGTTTTATCTTCCAAAATTCATAAGTAATTTTACGTAACTTCAAAAATGATAAAACCAGTGCCATTATTTTTCATTCTTAGTAAACTTATTTCAGTATAGGTTGCTCATTTGTCGCAGATGTGAAAAAGATTTATTTTAAAAGTAAGCTTTAAGCGATTATCTTTACAATGAGAAAAATAGTGGATCTTAGAAAACTCATAACTAATTATTGCAAGCTCCAAATGAGATGAATCCAGTGGGGCTGTTCATCTTATGAGTGCTTGATTTATCATAAAAATTTCAGTAGCCGTGTCATTCTAGAAAATTTCACTAAAATCATTGCTTAGGTGAATAGTGATGTTTTTCCTTTTACGCCGATGAAATTGTTTTGGCCATAACTTTTGCATTGAGAATCCAAATCAATTGGTTCTTGTTGCTTTAGTTCATAAAAATTATGTTCTTTCTACTGTAAAAATTTGAGACCTTTTGCTGAGTTTTGCTGTTGCATCTTTTGATATTTCTCGCCTTTTTGGTTCTTGTTGGTTCTTTCGTTAGGTTGCGACAATATTGATCATATCGAGAGTGATCCTCTGCAGCAAAACAGCGAGCTTCAGCAAGGCAAGATATTTGACCATAAATGTCCCATTACTTTCAAAGTCTAATATCTTGTTTACAAACTATATGTATGCATTGCTTTTGTGTCCAATTATTTTTGCCCTGTTTAGAGGTAGCTATTCCTAATGCATTGTTGCCATTAAAATGTTATCCCCTGCCACAACCATAAGTTATTATCATCATTTGGTGAATTAGAGCCCGTGATTTAATTATGCTCTTTTCTTGTCTTTGCGATGTCATGCTTAGAAATGCTTAGCTCTGGTAGAATTGGCGGTTATCGACCTAGTCGATGACCTTGATCACACAAATCATTTTGTTTATTTTGGTTCAGCACCTTATGCTTTTGTTTTGTAAAACCGAAAATGAAACAAAATGGTTTGACTTAGG
This sequence comes from Hsuehochloa calcarea, assembly GCA_036346395.1. Classification (NCBI taxonomy): domain Eukaryota; kingdom Viridiplantae; phylum Streptophyta; class Magnoliopsida; order Poales; family Poaceae; genus Hsuehochloa; species Hsuehochloa calcarea. The sequence continues at coordinate 36,422 of JAYEVG010000080.1, read as the reverse complement.
GCACAATGGCATGTTGGTGTGATTGTTGGGTGTGACAAGGAAGGTGCCCAGTCCCTAAGGACCGAGTTACTTGTGTCACTAAGCCAAGCGCTTTTGCGTACTAACCACATGAGGGTTATATGGGACCCCTCTTGACCTAGTACTTTGGAGTGTGTTATCTCAGAGTCGCGGGAGGAGCGTTGTGTGTGTTGTGTGAAAAGGAATTGTGTTCTTGTGTTTGGGTGTGCGGTGGTGGAGTTTCCGGATGGACTCTCCACCTCGAGGCGTCATGATTGTCAGAGGCTTTACAGTGAGGGAGTAGTTGTCCGAGGTGGGCCACGACCCGACACAGCGTATGGGTTTCTATCCATATGGGCGACTCGAAGTTAATACATAAGATTGGAAGCGTCTCGTAGGACTTAGCCGTCTTAAGCATACCAAAGGTAGTGTGCTTAATCATGTGGCAAAAGGCGGTCGGCATGTGGGTAAGTTGGTACACCTGCGAGGATAAAACTATTCGAATAGCCTCGTCCTAGGTTATGGACATGCTTGGTAAGGTCGTGCAAGAACTAGACTACAACCTTTTAAATTAAAATTTGACATGGTTGGCATGAATGGGTAATTCATGCTATTGTTGTGGTGACTAATGGTTTAGTCACTACGGGATTATTTCTTGTTGTTGATACTTGTTTACTCTGTTTTTGTCAAATAAAATCAGATTGCAAAATTGCCTTCAATCTATTACATTATTGCAAATAAAACTTGCTTTATGCTTGCAAACTTGAGTCCTAACTGCTCCACTTAAATACGCTTGCATATTGTTATCGTATAGATCTGTTATCATTCTTATATATCTTGCGAGTACATTCAAAGTACTCACCCGACTTTTCTTTGGTCGCTTTTGTTCTGCAGAGGAAGAAGGTGAGCCCAAGGGCTTCATACGTGAGATGTCTTCTTGAGTTCGACGGCTAGGCTGCGGCACAGTCGGTTGCCTTGTGGGTAAAAGGCACACCGTTGGGCTCTTTGTTTATCGCCATCTTATGGCACTTTTGCTTCATTGCTACGTAATATTTACTGTTGGCGGTTGGCCTCTTTGTTATATTTACTCTTGAATATTATTATGTATGTCTTTATTTTGTTACGTGCTTTCGGTTCTATGTGATTGAATGGAATTGATGCATGAACTTTTGTGAGAGGGGTGTATACTGCACTCTGGGAAGTATACATTCCTCGGCGTCCACGAGTTATTATGCTTATAATGATAGGGTCAAGTGGTGACTAATCATTATAAGCAATAATCCCGGGCGTCACAAGAGGTTGGTATCGAGCCATCTTGACCATAGAAGCCGCTAACAATCGTCTTTAGGATGTTTGGAAAAACCCTATTTTGAAGTATGAAACGATTTGTGAAAGCTTAAGGAGTTCTCAGATTTTACTCCTTACCTATCTTAGCTTTCTCATCTCATCTTGCTCTAATTTGAGTTTTAAAGTTGTTTTCCTCTCATCTCCTCTTCAAAGGTAGTGTTATCGATTAAATGGGTTTGGGAACCACCGAGTTTGGCAAATTGAAGTGTGCGATTTTGAAGTTTCTAGAATAGAAGACTTATTTGGAAGCTTGGATGCAAAATCGCTCTGACAACCTCAATTTCGGACAGCAAGCTCGATGGTTTCTAGTGGGGTAGAAAATGAGAGTTTAATCAACAAAAATTTGTGGGGCTAAAAGGGTAAGAAGTGATATCCTATGTCTTGTGGCTAAATGCCTCTCTAAGTTGGTCTTTACCCGATTTTCCATGCAATAAGCTTTTGGTAGTGTTCGAAACTTTCTTCTCAAAGCGACTACTTGTTCATTCAATACAAGTTAGTCGCATCGAGAAGTTGGATCTTGTGTCTTATGAGTTTTGCATGGATCTTATGCCTCTTTGCAACTAGTTGGAGTTCGTTTTATTGCGGGTTATGTGTTACTGATGAGGCTTAGGGTTGTAGGCACTAATCCCTAGTGGATAGCTTATCTTTTGCTATCCCTTCGTTATAGCTCTCAGATTTACATTTCCAACTCGCCTTGATGCAGCAGGATGGTGGTCGTACTCGTAGCGGCCGAGGCGGCCAGAGGATCGGGATGAGGACTTCCACCTCCTCCGACCATGGTGAGGTTCTCGCTCGATCGGCGGAACCGTATGGACGGAACACGGATCTGGAGGTGATTGCGGAACACCTCCAACATCTCGGTGCCTCTGGATCGGGGAGGAGGTGGCCACCCGCAGAGGGGAGGACTCTCGGAGTTCCTTCGCACTCGACCACCCACCTTCTCGAGTCAGAGGACCCACTCGGCGCGGATGGTGGTCTGCGTCTCGTTGAGCGGAGCTCAACATCGCTCGATGCGAGATCACGAGAAGGCACTGTTCGCCTCCCATCGGTGGAGGCGGCACTCTCATGGTGGGAGAACTTCCTTGCCATGCGGCCACGAGGGCGGGCTATCACTTGGCGGAGTTCGCGCGCCGCCGGAGGGCTCATGTCCCATTGGATTGATGAAGTTGAAGAAGAAGGAATTTACGGCGCTCAGCGGCGCAAATCGATTCTGAGTACCTCCATGAGTTCAACCATCTTTCTCGATATGCTCCGAGGATGTGCCTACGAGATGAGGCAAAGCGGAGAAGTTCATGGATGGCTTATGCGAGGAGCTTGGGACAAGCTATCTATTGTTGACTTCCCGACTTCGGACCTTGGTCGACAAGGCCATCATCGCCGAGCATAAGGCGAGGGCATGGCGACTCGCAGCGTAAGTGGGAGGCCCGAAGGCATCGGGGCCGTTGCTCCTCGTCCGTATGGCGGACCAGCTCGGTCGTCCCTCCCCGATTGCGGCACCACCGAGGGCACGGCGTTCGTTCCACGCCCACCGCGGCCGTGCCCGATCCGTGCACTGCGGGACAGCGAGAGGCATCCGCAACCCCGCCGCGGATGTCGTATGTTTCTTCTGCCACGACAAGGGCATTATGCTAATAATTGCCCTAAGAAGATCGAGCGGTCCCTCGTCCTAATGGAGGGCGGGCAAGGGAGTGGTCGTGATCGAAGGCCCCAAATGTGGGAAGCGGCGAGTCAACCTTATCTCGGCGAGAAGCTCGAGATGCACCCGGCGTCGTGTTGGGTACACTTTTCGTTAACTCTCGGCCGGCTCTGCTTTTATTTGATTCCGGGCTTCTCACTCGTTTATATCGAGTCTTTTCTCGCACTTAGTGATCTTTGGTGATCCCTGCATGTTCCTTTGATTATTCATTCTCGGGTCGGTAATGAGAGTGAAAATGAATGCCGGGTGTTTTGATTGAGATTGGAGGAGTGAGATTTTTGGCAAATCTTATTCTCCTCAATCTTTGTAAAGTTGGATGTGATACTTGGCATGGATTGGTTGTCTCAACATAGGGGACAAATCGATTGCGCGGAAGGTTCATTTCCCTCACGAGCCGTCGGCGGTCAAGTGGGAATTTTACGAAGTTGCAAGAACCACACCTATATGCACTTGAAGCCAAGCCAACCATGGAGATTCATGAAGTCCCGTGGTGTGTGAGTTCAACGATGTGTTTCCGAAGATCGCGGGATGCCTCCGTGAGAGACATCGAATTCGTCATTGAGTTGCTTCCGGTACCGCCCTATTTCAAAGAGGTCGTGTCGAATGCCTCCAAATGAATTGGAGGAGTCAAGAAGCAGCTTGGCGAGCTTCAAGAGAAGGGTTTTATTCGCCTGAGCTCATCACCGTGGGGTTGTCTGTTATCTTTGTGAAGAAGAAAGACAAGACTCTGCGGATGTGTGTTGATTACCGTCCGTTGAATGCCGTGACGTGAAGAACAAGTATCCCTGCCTCGGATTGATGACCTCTTGATCAATTGACCGGTGCTCGGGTATTCTCCAAGATTGATCGAGGTTGGGCTATCATCAAGTCCGAATCGGATCGGAAGACATTCAAAGCGGCTTTCTCTACTCGTTATGGATTATCACGAGTATACCGTTATGTCCTTCGGTTTGACCAATGCTCTGCTCTTTTCATGAATCTTATGAACATGGTATTCATGGAGTATTTGGACAAGTTCGTGGTTGTCTTTATCGATGATATCCTCATCTATTCGAGGGATGTTGAGGAGCATCTTTGAACATCCGAAGCTAGTGTTGGGGAAACCGTGAGCATCAACTTTATGCGAAGTTCAACAAGTCGAGTTTTGGTTGAAGGAAGTGGCATTCTTGGGTCATGTTCTTTCAAAGATCCGTCGCCGTCATTATTGATCCTAGCAAGGTCAATGATGTGCTATCGTGGGTCGGTAGAAGTCGATCCATCAAGTGAGGAGTTTTCTCGGTTTAGCGGGATACTATCGTCGCTTTATTGAGAACTTCTCCAAAATTGCCAAGCCAATGACCGAGTTACTCGGAAGGGCGGGGCGTATGTGTGGTCTATCGATTGCGAGAAGAGCTTTCAAGAACTCAAGAGGAGGTTGACCACGGCTCAGTTCTTGTTCTTCCGATGTCCACCGAAGCTTCGATGTCTATTGCGGCGCTTCGCCAGAGGCTCGGTTGTGTTCTTATGCAAGAGGGCGGTGGTGGCTTATGCATCGAGGCGATTCGGCCTCATGAGCTTAATTATCCGACCCATGACTTGGAGTTAGCTGCGGTGATCCATGCACTAAAGATTTGGCGGCATTACCTCGCCGGTGTCGTTGCGAAGTATATTCAGATCACAAGAGTCTGAAGTACTTGTTCACCCAACCAGATCTGAACCTTAGGCAAAGAAGGTGGTTGGAATTGATCAAGGATTATGATATGGGTCTTCAATATCATCCGGGAAAGGCAAATGTTGTGGCCGATGCTCTCAGTCGCAAGGTTCATTGCAATTCCTTAATGGTCTTGGAGCAGCAGCCAGCCCTTCATGAAGAATTTCAGCGGCTCAACTTGGGAGTGGTTGAGCAGGGTTCTCTCGCTGCTTTGGTTGTGCAACCAACCTTGGAGGACCAAATCAAGGCTGCACAACAGTCAGATGTCGGTGTGAGTCACATCAAGGAAAATATCAGGAGTGGCTCCGCTAAGTGCTTTTCGAGAGGCGACCATGGGGTCATTTGGTTCGGATCACGCTGGTTGTTCCAAGATCGTGGAATGCGGAACTTGATTCTCCGCAAGCTCATGACTCTCCGTTGTCTATTCATCCCGGGGCCACGAAGATGTATCAAGACCTCGGCAAAGATTACGTGGACCCGAATGAAGCGGAAATCGCAAGGTTCGTTCTTAGAGTCGCGGCGTATGTCGTCGTGTCAAAGCCGAGCATCGGCGTCGGCGGGGCGCTTGACCTTTGCCTATTCTGAATGGAAGTGGGATTCGATCGGGATGGATTTTATCACGATGCGCCTCGCACATCCAAGGGCAATGATGCCATCTGGGTTGTCATTGATCGGCTAACCAAGGTGGCGCACTTCCTTCCACCAAGACGGATCTCCGTGTAGGTCTTTTGGCGGATCTCTACATTGCCCGCATCGTGAGCTTACATGGTGTACCCAAGACAATTGTCTCGGATCGGGTTCTCTTTTCACCTCTCGCTTTTGGCAAAGTGTGCAAGAGGCGATGGGAACCCATCTCACCTTGAAAGACCGCATATCATCCCCAAGCGATGGCGGTGAAAGAGTCAACCAAGTATTGGAAGACATGCTCCGTGCTTGTGTTCTCTCCTATGGAAAGCATTGGGAGAAATGTTTGCCATTCGCCGAGTTCTCCTACAATAACAGCTTCAAGCTAGTCTTGGAATGGCACCTTCGAGGCTTTGTATGGCGTAAAATCACGAACACCACGAATTGGGCGGCGGTGAAAGACCATTCTTTGGCCTGACTCAATCAATGAAGCCGAGAGCGAGTTGATTGATTCGAGATCGGTTGCGCCTGGCTCGATCCGAGCAAAAGAGCTATGCGATCGTCGTCGTCGTGAGTTGAGCTTTGAGCCGAATGACTTTGTTTATCTCAAAGTCTCTCCTTTGAGGGGTCATCGATTCGGCGTCAAGGGCAAGTTGGCTCCTCGATATGTCGGTCCATACCGAGTCATCGAGAAGAAGGAGCTATCGCCTACAAGTTGGAGTTACTGCTTTGCACTTGAGGGTGCATGATGTGTTCCATGTATCCCACTCAAGAAGTGCCTCAGCGTTCCAAGCGAGGAAGCTCAGTTGGAAACTCTTGATGTGCGGGAAGATTTGACCTACAAGGAGCACCTGCTCGCATCCTTGAAGAGGTGAGCGAAGAGCGAGGAATCGTGCCATCAAGTTCCTTAAAGTTCGATGGTCAAACCATTACGAAGATGAAGCCACTTGGGAAAGGGAAGATCGCTGCGTGCAGACTACCCCTCTTTCTTTCTTGAGTGAGTCAAATCTCGGGCGAGATTTACGTAAGGGGGAGGTTTTGTAACATCCCAAATTGGGTTTGTGTTTCAAATATAATAAAAATGAGGATAAATTAAAACTTTTGTTGCCTCATGTGTTGTTACGGTGTTTGAAACCTCTTTCCTTTAATTGGTGGAAATTAAAACTCAAAATTTCCCAATTAAATTCAAGTCATAAATCTCCTCAATGAAAATCTGGTGCCCAACCTCTCAAAATAATTTTCATTGGACCTAGGAGAGATGTTTAACACCTCGAAATTATTTCATAATTTTGAAATTATTTGATAATTTTGAGGCAAGTCAAACATTAGTCAAACTCCTAAAATAGCCTTCGGAATTTTTAGAGAAAATGCAGTGCATAAAAGTCTCTGAAAATTTTATATAAGGTTCTTCCCACTGTTAGCAATCTCGATTAAAATTTCATAAATTTTGGAGTTTGTTTGCTACCCCAAATAATTCCTCCAAAGATCGCTTATTCAATTTCAAACCCTAACCGGTTTTCCACTGTTCCTCGGGTTCGGATCAGACTCGGGCTCGAGCCACTTGATTTGGTTCAGTCAACTAAACGCACCGGCTCGGTCGTTCGGGCGCGAGTGTTGTGAGTCGTTGGATCGGCATCAAACGGCCCACGATCGCGTGAACGTTCGGACCATCCGAACGCGCCGATCCATTTGAACCGTTGGATTCTAAATCGAGGGTCCACAATCGCGTGAACGTTCGGACCGTCCGAACGCCTCGCGCAACGTGAACCGTAGGATCCAAATCAACGGTCCAGGATTAAGTGAGCGTTTGAATCGTTATAATCGAACCGATCTATTTCAGCCGTCCGATTGAATCCAACGGTTGTCGGCTATCGTCTTCCTCCCGCTCGCGCTCGCCGTAGTCAACAGTAGGTGGCGTGTGCAGTACATTTCGGCAGAGCATTGTCACCTCAAGCTTTCGGCCAACGACTCTCAGCATTAATGAGCACTGTACCGCCGCCTCCGAAGTCTTCGTCCTCCTCGAGTGCACCTGCCCCCATCCTTTCGCCCAGTTTGGACAGCAAGCTTTTGACCGAAAGTTGCATTGCTCCATCCTTTGCCCTCTCGGCCTATATAAGCTTCTTCATTGCTTTCTTAGCATTCTTTGAACACCTTTGAGCTTCAGCATCACTTCTAGTGCACTGAGTGAGCTCCTTGGTGAAATATTGCTCTCGGCCGCCATTGTTGAAGCTTGAGTTCTTGGTGAAAGTGGTGTTCTTGGCCTCTCATCCGAACTCTTTGCTTCCTCGGTTGCTTAGCCTCTCGAAGAGTATTAACCCTCTGTCGATTTTGCTTTTTGGCGTGAGAGAGCTCAATTCTGTTTTCCCCTTTCACCGCATAAGGGTGATCTTCTTCTTTAGCTCGGTAAGTGCACCATTTTCAAATTCCTTGCTCCTCCGCTTACTCCCATCTCATGCGCATTAGCCCTCAATCAATTTCGCATTTGGCGCGCAGGAATCTTATCAATTTGGTTTTCCCTCTTTCGGCGGAAATTGGTTATTGTCATCTCGACTCGGTAAGTCCATATCTGTCCAATTCCTTGCTTGATGGGTACTCCAAGCTATTGCGATCATCGTAGTAGCTTTAGATTTCACTATTTTTGCTTAAGTCGCGGCGCATCGTCGGGCTTTGCCTCTGTTCCTTTGTCGATCTTCGTTGTCGGACGAAAAGCGAGAGTTTTCGGTTATCGTTGAGTTTGGCCGTAGGATTTTAGATCAATCGCTCGGATTCTTGTGGCGTGATCGGACGCGCGCTAGGTCATCGCGGCGTGGCCGTCCGATTTTCGATCAACGGTCGGATCGGATGAGCGTTCGGACCGTCCGAGCGGTTCGATCCGCGTGGACCGTTGGATCCAAGATCAGCGGTTCACGTGCGTGTGAGCGTTCGGACCGCCGAACATCCTTGGCATCTGTGCGTTCATCTTTCATCCAACGGTCGATGCTTAGGGTTGGCGCGTTAAGCTCTGTTCTTTGCGCTGCGTGTGGGCTGTTGGATCAATGATCTTGACCCATGTTCTTCCACGTCGTTTATCCGAGTTATATTTCTCGGGTAGAGTTATTTATCAAGCTGAAAAATAGTTTTATCTTCCAAAATTCATAAGTAATTTTCGTAACTTCAAAAATGATAAAACCAAGGCCATTATTTTTCATTCTTAGTAAACTTATTTCCAGTATAGGTTGCTCATTTGTCGCAGATGTGTAAAAGATTTATTTTAAAAGTAAGCTTTAAACTGATTATCTTTACAATGAAAAAATAGTGGATCTTAGAAAACTCATAACTAATTATTGCAAGCTCCAAATGAGATGAATCCAGTGGGGCTGTTCATCTTATGAGGTGCTTGATTTATCATAAAAATTTCAGTAGCCGTGTCATTCTAGAAAATTTCACTAAAATCATTGCTTAGGTGAATAGTGATGTTTTTCCTTTTACGCCGATTGAAATTGTTTTGGCCATAACTTTTGCATTGAGAATCCAAATCAATTGGTTCTTGTTGCTTTAGTTCATAAAAATTATGTTCTTTCTACTGTAAAAATTTGAGACCTTTTGCTGAGTTTTGCTGTTGCATCTTTTGATATTTCTCGCCTTTTTGGTTCTTGTTGGTTCTTTCGTTAGGTTGCGACAATATTGATCATATCGAGAGTGATCCTCTGCAGCAAAACAATGAGCTTGACAAGGCAAGATATTTGACCATAAATGTCCCATTACTTTCAAAGTCTAATATCTTGTTTACAAACTATATGTATGCATTGCTTTTGTGTCCAATTATTTTTGCCTGTTTAGAGGTAGCTATTCCTAATGCATTGTTGCCATTAAAATGTTATCCCCGCCACAACCATAAGTTATTATCATCATTGGTGAATTAGAGCCCGTGATTTAATTATGCTCTTTTCTTGTCTTTTGCGATGTCATGCTTAGAAATGCTTAGCTACAGGTAGAATTGGGCGGTTATCGACCTAGTCGATGACCTTGATCACACAAATCATTTTGTTTATTTTGGTTCAGCACCTTATGCTTTTGTTTTGTAAAAACCAAAATGAAACAAAATGGTTTGACTTGGGCACAATGGCATGTTGGTGTGATTGTTGGGTGTGACAAGGAAAGGTGCCCGAGTCCCTAAGGACCGAGTTACTTGTGTCACTAAGCCAAGCGCTTTGCGTACTAACCACATGAGGGTTATATGGGACCCTCTTGACCTAGTACTTTGGAGTGTGTTATCTCCGAGTCGCAGGAGGAGCGTTGTGTGTGTTGTGTGAAAAGGAATTGTGTTCTTGTGTTTGGGTGTGCGGTGGTGGAGTTTCCGGATGGACTCTCCACCTCGAGGGCGTCGCAGATTGTCAGAGGCTTTACCCGTGAGGGGTAGTTGTCCGAGGTGGGCCACGACCCGACACAACGTATGGGTTTCTATCCATATGGGCGACTCGAGTTAATACATAAGATTGGAAACGTCTCGTAGGACTTAGCCGTCTTAAGCATACCAAAGGTAGTGTGCTTAATCATGTGGCAAAAGGCGGTCGGCATGTGGGTAAGTTGGTACACCTGCGAGGATAAAACTATTCGAATAGCCTCGTCCTAGGTTATGGACATGCTTGGTAAGGTCGTGCAAGAACTAGACTACAACCTTTTAAATTAAAATTTGACATGGTTGGCATGAATGGGTAATTCATGCTATTGTTGTGGTGACTAATGGTTTAGTCACTACGGGACTATTTCTTGTTGTTGATACTTGTTTACTCTGTTTTTGTCAAATAAAATCAGATTGCAAAATTGCCTTCAATCTATTACATTATTGCAAATAAAACTTGCTTTATGCTTGCAAACTTGAGTCCTAGCTTTGCTCCACTTAAATACGCTTGCATATTGTTATCGTATAGATCTGTTATCATTCTTATATATCTTGCAGTACATTCAAAGTACTCACCCGACTTTTCTTTGGTCTGCTTTTGTTCTGCAGAGGAAGAAGGTGAGCCCCAAGGGCTTCACTACGTGAGATGTCTTCTTGAGTTCGACGGCTAGTTGCGGCACAGTCGGTTGCCTTGTGGGTAAAAGGCACACCGTTGGGCTCTTTGTTTATCGCCATCTTATGGCACTTTTGCTTCATTGCTCTTAATATTTACCTGTTGGCGGTTGGCCTCTTTGTTGTATTTACTCTTGAATATTATTATGTATGTCTTTATTTTGTTACGTGCTTTCGGTTCTATGTGATTGAATGGAATTGATGCATGAACTTTTGTGAGAGGGGTGTATCTTGCACTGGGAAGTATACATTCCTCGGCGTCCTGAGTTATTATGCTTATAATGATAGGGTCAAGTGGTGACTAATCATTATAAGCTTAATAATCCGGGCGTCACAACATCATGCCATGTAGAGCTAGAGCAAGTAAGATTGAGCTATCAACACATGATGAGACTCAAGCTACTAGACAAGACCCTCTTAATAGTACGGCAACCTATACTAGCAATCCGGTCTTCCAACCAAACACCAAGACCGGTAAAAGACTAGGAACACATCCTTAGCCCTAGCTAGTCATACCTTTGCCATGAGCATCTTCTTGAAGCTTGATGGCGCACATCTTCACTTCAAGTCCGGGTCATCGTCTTGACATGCATCAACCCATGATGCATCCTTTACTTGACCTCCATCAACACATGATGGGTCTTCTCTTGACTTGACGATCAACTCATGATCATCTCCTTCTTGAGATCTTGTTATGCATCAACACACGATACATCCTCTTCTTGAACCTTGACTTGATGACGATCAACTCATGATGTCATCCAAAGTCTTCGTCACCCTAGAACATAGCCTATTCATCCAACTCATGAAAATGTTAGTCCCACAATGATTAACAATAATTATCAAGATATACATGCAACAAATGCTTCTCAATAAACTATTGTAGAAAGGTGCGGTACTACCGCCAACTATCATGCGGTAGTTCCGATTATCGGAAGTTCCGCTCATTTCATTCTTGGAACTACCGCACTTGCGAAAATGGCTAAGTCCCTAAAAGGGTACTCTCTGAAAAATCAAACGCGCATTTTTCGGACCATCCGATGTCGGAACTTCCGCTCTTATCATTGCGGAACTTCCGCACCTCGAAAATCGGCTAAGTCCCAAACGGATGCTCTCTGGAAAAATCAAGCCACTGGAAATCGGACCGTCAGATAATCGGAACTTCCGCGACGTATAACGCGGAACTTCCGATTGTGCCTGAGAGAAAGATTTTGCTTTTAAAACCAAACCAAAAGACAATGCATGATCCTAAGTTGATCTTTTACCATCTTTGCATTTCCTTTTCATGTCTTCATTCGGACTCAGGACTAAGCCTTGAACACATCTTAGCACACACATTAGTCCCACAACACAATTGCAAATAATTGAATATAAAGCAATATGAGTATATATGAACTACACAAGTTTTATATACTCAAAGGATTTGTTTCAAAGTAATGATCCTTAATATATGAGGAGAATGGAATATGGATCAATACTTATGAAACCACAAAATATAGAGTGAACTCCTCCTAAATGTGTGCATACACAAATGTGTAATAAGAACATATGCACATATTCAAGTTTAACTTATGGTTGAGTTCAACCTATATTTTGGATTCGAGGAATGCAACAATATATAAGATTAAGATGTCGATTGCATACCTCATTGAATTTCACCTTTATATCCAAATGAGACTACACAAGATATTACTAGATAAAGAGTTAGTCTCATATTTGGATTTGTCATTAATCACCAAAACAATCCATTAACTCATAATGGCGGGTCTAGATCTTTCACCAACCCACTGCAAAACCAGTGAACCAACACAATTCCTCCCAGCAGCCCAATTCCCTCACCAAGCACCCCATTTCTTTCTCTTCTCGAAAGCAAGAACCGAATGCAAAACCAGCACAAGTCGGCACACACAAGCCCAACACCATTTGATGCACCACCGAAGGGAATCAAAGCGCAGACAACCAAAGCCAAGGCCAGAGCAAATCATCGAGTCAAGCCAAGCCAAGCCAAAGCATCACCATCATCAATCGATCTGCAACCACCGTAGAAGGCAAGCCCGGTGACAGCAGCCAGAGAACAAGAGGAGGAAAGAAGCATCGAGGGGCAGAAAGCACGGGAGGAGGGGAGCACCAGCAAGGGCGCACGGGGGGAGCACCAAAGACAAAGCCAAGATCGCCACCCTCTTCTTCCAAATTTCTAAAATCATCAATAGGTAACCCGGTACCCATCGGCAAGCAAATCACTTGCACATCATCAATCACGGACCTCGGTATGCATTGCACTCATTCAAATCATTCTCACAAATCACGATCTTAATAGAATCAATCCTGGATCTCGGTAGAATCAAATAGCTCTCGGTTCATCTTCATCACAGAGCATAGTGGGGTAGGAAGTAGAGATAGGGAGTAAGGAAAAGGGGTAGTCTTACGTCGGTCACGACCCCAAAGAAACACCACCGGGGACACCACCACCGGCGACCACCCCAAAGAACCACCGTGGGTAGGCTTCAACCTAACCCCCGCTCACCATAGCAAGCCCACCTCCCAAAGCATCATATGCATGCATCAACCATAAGCAACATCAGAAAACAACCCAAATCAAAATCATCTTAGCTGAAATCAAATAGAGCGGGGAAAAGCGGAGTCCGATGGCAGCCCGACCAAGAACCTTCGGAGTAGGCGCGCCGTGGTGGCGTCGGACCGAACGGGGTAGGGACCCGATCCCCGAGGAAAAACCGGATCCGGGCCGGACCGGGGCGCCAGGAGAACTTCGGGCGGCGCGCAACGCTGCCAAGCCAAGAGGGGAGGAGTAAGCGTAGAGGAGCCAGAGGCGGCGCATGGCCTCGGCCGCCGGAAGGAGGAGGAGAAGGCGTAGGGCGCCGAGGGGAAAGCAATGGAGCCGGGAGTGAGGGAGCCGGGGATGGCGTGTGTGAGAGAGAGAACCGAGAGGAGCCGAGAGTCGGCGATCGGCGGTGGCCATGGCAGCAGGAGCCAGAGCCAGGCGGCGCCGTCGTAAGGGAGCAGGAGAGCGAGAGGCGGAGCGGCCAAAAGAGAGAGAGAGGCCGAGAGATAGAAGAAGAAGCGTCGGTCGAGAGTGCGGCAGAGAGATAAGATAAGGGAGAGAGGGAGGTTTCGTAGAGAGAATCGGATAAGCGAGATAGGTGATTAGGGTTAAAATGGACATTAGAGATTAAGTGATGAATAAAAATTGGAATTAAAGGATTAGTGTAAATAAATTTCAATATATAGTAATGGATAGTTTTAGCTGTTTAAATTGATGTTAATTAGTAAGTATTATTAATACCATATCAATATCGCAATCGATCTAAGTTTTAGCCTTGCAATTAAATATCGATAATCGACTCTTAGAAAATAAAATCAAGCGTAGTGTATATAGATTAATCTGAGCCTTTAGGGATGATTTGACCGCCATTAGTTTTCACCTGATTAAATTCAGCGACCTGTTGTGTTATAGGTTATTCGAATTAGATTAATTAAATCAAGCCCTGCGACTGCAGATAATAGATGTGCACACAATCACCATCAAAGTCTACCGAAAGAAGAGAGCATCTTAGATGATTGATTTTGACTGTAGGATCATTGTGGTTGTATACCTAGAATGCCTGGAGAGAGTGTTTGTGAGTACTAGGTGTCCTGTTAAGGAAAACAACATCACCTAAACTCTAGGTATTGTCAGTCATTGTAATTCCACCAGAAATTGAATTAACTTTAACCAGTCCATAAGAAATTGAATTTTTATTAAACTAAAATCTATACCTAAATGCATCTAGAATCATAACCTCATTAATATGTAATTATCATGCATTTTTGAGCATTTTGGATTTCTCGATTTTATTGGTATTTATTCGCTATTGTATTTTCTTTTAGATTTTGAATTGCGCAACGTGAACGATTACGCCTCCGAGAGTGAACAAGTGGACATTCCATAAGGCAAGCTTCCTCTCTGCACCATGTTGATCCCAATTTTTGAACTGTAGATTTACAAAACACGGTGATCTTTGTTGCATGCTAATTTTCTTAAAATTAATTGTGATCTGTCAATAGGTAGTTATAACTCGACAATTGTGGTTTACCTTGAATTGATCATACACTCAACCTAAGGTAGTTTGTGGTGATATAATACTTAATTTCAATTTTGCTTAGCCATGCGATCCATAGAGCGGTAGTGTTTGGCGGGCTTATCTTGTCAAACACGGGAACAACAAATACATTTTTATTTTTGTTGATTCTTTGTTCGCTTTATTTAAATCAAATGAATCTAAATCTTGTTGTTAAACTTAATTCAAATCTGGACAAGTGGATGTTAGTGATGGTGCCTAGTGCGAGAATGGGAAGCTGTGGATGTCTTATGCAGGTTGATTAAGGACCGAACTCGACGGCCCAATTCAAGCCCCAACAGTACTTCCACACGCAGTGTATGGGCGCTTGTTTGGTTAAGTAAAGGGTTAATATTATTGAGTTGGATACTGAGAGTAAGGACATGTGTATTGATTTCATATGGCATAGATGCTTAAGTCTTGGGCCGTGTCGTATGCCATGTGGAGCTTATATCGATATCGGATGTTCTTAGAAGGGTAAGGCGTAGATGTGTTACATCGCATGTACGTACCTTGGGGCCCCGATAGCGATGTAATATGTGTGGCTAACACGAGTTTGCATTTAATTGACTGGTCGGCATTCCCTGTACAACATGTGAACCTCGGTTGAATATATGCTATCAGTCGTTGTTTAAGCGGGATCAGTTTCACATGGGTCATCCAACTCAATAGTGTCAACTTGTTGAAAAATACCAAATCTTAGTTTACCCGGCCGGCATACCAAAGGTAGTGTGCTATTATTAGGAGGCTTACGGGCTAACTAAGTCGTGTGGGTAAAGATGTACACCCTGCGAGGATTAAAACTATTTGAATAGCCGTGTCCACGATTCTGGACAACGCTTGGATTGATGTCACCTGTATAGAATTTGCTCTAATTTTGGGTTTTGGGAATTATTAATTTCGACATGATAGTGAGTCATGCAATTTATTGTTAGTGGTTGTAGCCACTTGATTTTGATACTAATTATGATCATACTTTTATTTAATTACTGTTTTAATCCAAATTGATTTATTAGATTGCTTTACTAAAACCTAGCAAGTGTAGGTTAAGATGTATTGCTTTCTCGCAAAATTTAACCATTATAACCTTCACATTGTTAACCTTATGCATCTATAAATTCTAATCCTTTGTATAGGACCTCTCGGACACTTTATTTTAAATAGTTTGTGTAAGTCTTCTTTGAGTACCTTCCGTACTCGGTGGAATTTTCCACTTGTTGCGGTAAAGAACGCCTAGAAATATTTCAAATTAGGCGATTACGGAAAACTTGGCTTTAATCCCACAAGTTGCCCTTGGGTTGTAGGCGCCCAACGGGGAAGTTTATTTTATTACTTCCTTTTTCATTTATGATTTACTTAATGTTTCATTGTAAATTTTTATTAATATATTCCAATCGTGTATGCTTGTGATATAATGTTGTAAGGATATGTCTATGTTAGCGACTCATCACGGAGCTAACATGAGAGGCATATCAGGAACTGAATATTGGAATTGTACCTTGTTAATGATTATACTTCTAGTATTATTTTTAATTGAGACTTGATTGTTCTTGATTAAAAATTTTACTTTTGGTATGCTTATTAATTTGGTATAAACCTCCAATATTCGGGGTCCTCACAGCGTTAGTATCAGTGTGTTATTATGAGGTTAAAGCCGTAGCAATGGGCGATGTTAGGAATTTGGTTTGCAAAAGTATTTTCAAAACTAGCAAAAATTTGGGCCAAAAATGTAAGTAAAATGATTCTTTTCTTTCTTACCCATCCTAGCATCTAATTCTTATCTCACAATTCATTTGATTTGTGCAAATCAAATTTTCTCCGTTGTTCGTCTCTTTTCTTCAATAGTAGACACGCTAAGTAGTCAATTGGTGAGGGCAATGGTGACAGGACGAGGGGATGTTGCCTTCCTGCAAAATTAGGATTAATTTAGGGATTATCCTTAGATTATATATACCCTAATTATATTTCTTTAGCTTGTAGACGCTGGATTTTGTAATGTGGTCATTTGTTCTCTTTTGTTTCCAAATAGTTGCGTATTGCCTACAGGCAGCATGTATAGCAATTATATCGGAAACTAATTGTGGTTCAATTGAATCTTGTACTGGCCTTGAGGCTTAGTACACCCATTTGGATTTTGAGTTGCATGGTTTTGAAATTATGCATTCATAATAAGAATTATTGTCTAAGGGTTGCCCGCTTACTTATCTTATGCTCATTCTTTCCTCATTTCATTTCTTATGCATCATCATGTTTAAGGGGGGTAGAGAATACCCCGAGATATGTGTTAGGCACCGTAATTCCTACACTTTGATCATGCATATAGTGGTATGTTAATTTAAGCATATCTTATTATTCAGGTTGTTAGCAAGATTTATAACTAAAAAGGATTCATATAAATTAAGATGTATGAATAGTATTTTATATTGAAGTTAGAAGCATGAAAATGACTAATTTATAGCTTATTAAATTGAAATTTGCTTTAGCTTAAGATTGTTAACTAAATTAGAATTTAGCAACTTGCCATGCTTATATAGATTTCTTGTTTGAACTTAAAAATTTGAAAGTCATCGATGTGTAGTTTGATATGTTAGATTGTGTTAAATTAAACAACATGTCTATCTTTTAAATTGTTAATGAGTGAAGATGTCATAACATGAGCTGATGATAGTTTATTTTTATTGTTATTCAATTAAAAGTAATTAAGATGAGTAGGTTATCTGCCGTAATTTTATACTCTTTGTCAAAGCAAAACGTCATTCTTTGTTATTGAGTAATTTTGACCTAGATAATCTGGGCTGTACCTAGTGTCCGTAAGTAGTCTATAATTTTGAGAGTTTTATTTGAGCACATGATAGTGTGTATTTCCCAAATATATTTTTCCCAAAAGATTAATGAATTTGTTTTGTCTAGGAATTAATTCAAATACCTTGCAAGACTGTTTTAGCCATTTTTGAAATCTAGAATTAATAGGAAGGTTTAAACTGCTAGTACCCAGTTTTCTAGTGTTTAGTATCACCTAACTAACCTACCATAAGTTTTCTGGAATTTTTGAACTTAATTTCACTAGTGTTGAGCCCTAGGACTTGTTTGTGTTTGAATTGATTTACCTACCAAAATCTGAGCCTGTTGTATAGAATGAATTCTTCTGTCAATGTTAGAATCCTAACAATATTCCTGATTTTTTTTTATAGAATTTACCTAGCTAATTTAGTAATTTTCTCGAGCCCTATTTGTTCACCAGTAGTAGTTAAAAACAAGTGGTGAAATTAATTATTTTGGTTGTTAAGGACCAGATAATGGTAGTCTTAATTCATATTATTTGTTAAATCTTATGCTCACCCAATCTCAATAAAATTGGTTGGTTATAGTTTGGTAGAATCATGTAGCGCATGTGAATCCTTGCATTCACTAAATAACTCTGATTTTTTCAAGAAATTGATTGCATTTTTGCATCTTTGCATGCATTCATCTAATGCATTTTTCTCCAAATCGGGCAATTAGAATTAGCAAAACAAGGGTTAAGTGAGACTAACTTAAACCCTACTTTAACCTTTCCTCTCTGCACAAATTCATAGTTTTGATACTAGTTTATCATTTAGTCAATTCTCCTATTTTATCGATCGATGCTTCTTTAGATTACTCAGTCGTGTCTTCCTCTTGCCTAGAACCTAAAATTGTTAAAGAACCTCATTAATTTCAGATATGAACCCTCTCTTTAGGTAACCTCTTCTCTCGTAGACAGTTGGTAGATTTTCATCCTACCGGAAGAAGAGGTGAAGCTCGACATGTTTGAAGTACTTTCGAATCAAGAAAGGAAAGGTTAAACAAAACTTTCCTGTTTAGAACCTAGAACTGAAGGATAGCCTCACATGATTCGGATTTGAGTTCGGGTTGTGAATAAAAATCCGAAGTGTGACCCTAGGACCAAACCTAGCTAGATCGCCATAGCCTATTGTCCTAATTTCTGAACCACCTAATCTCGGGGCGAGATTACATTTAAGAAGTAGGTTTGTAATGACCCAATTTTAATAAACAGAATTATATGCATTTTATATTATATTGTTATTTCTAAAGCATTTACATAAATTTTGCATTTGTAAATATCCTAATCAAAGTCTAATAGGTAACTCCAATCACAACTCCAAAGTAAGACAACAATAAATACTTAAGAAATTCTCTGGGAAATAAATTAATTAAAAACTTTACAATGTTTATCATAAATAACAATCTTCTCAATACAAGTAACACAAGAATTTATTTACATCAGATCAGATTATGTTTTACAACTTTGAATAATTTACAAAAATATTAAAATAAAACTTGCATTGCATGTCGCCTAAAGCCTTCCTTGAAATCTTGCCAGTCCATCGTTGTCCAGCCAAACCATCTTCTTCGACCCAATCCGAAACACCATTTGCAGCTCCATAGTTCGCCAACCAATCAAAAGACCATTAGTTGTTCAAAAAGCGATATAATAGAGTTAGAATAAAATAAATTGCCGTCGGTATACCATAGGAATCATCGCGGTTCCTCGATCTACCTAGATTAGTCGGCACCTTGAGTACGCGACTACCCACACCAACACAGGTTAACAAGCATCTTGGCTTTTCAAGTCACCTAGGCTAACCAGTTAGTCGGCACCGGGATACCCAAGATACCTAGACTAACCTAAGTAAATCGGACCGCCTTATTTCGTAGGTTCTCATCATTCGGCGTTTAGGGAAATCCAAAACCTCGATATCTTGAATTGCCTCAATTGTCGCAAATCCTTTGCATAAGGAATTGCTAGCCAATGAACCAAAAATGCCCACCAAAAATATCTGAGTCATCGGATAAGCACCAAAGCATGGGCATCATTAGCAATTTGCCATGGCGGCTCATTCATTTCACCAAGCCAAGCACTACCAAAGGAAATGGCGAAACCGAGCCAAAAAGCACAACCGAGGGACAAAGACAAACCCCTTCCAGAGATTTCCCAACCCACTGCAAAACCAGTGGAACCAACACAATTCCTCCCAGCAGACCAATTCCCTCACCAAGCACCCCATTTCTTTCTCTTCTCGAAAGCAAGAACCGAATGCAAAACCGGACAAGTCGGCACACACAAGCCCAACACCATTTGATGCACCACCAAGGGAATCAAGAGCAGACAACCAAAGCCAAGGCCAGGAGCAAATCATCAGTCAAGCCAAGCCAAGCCAAGATCACCATCATCAATCGATCTCGCAACCACCAAGGCAAGCAAAGAGCAGCGGCGGCTGAGAGCAAGAGGAGGAAAGAAGCATCGTGGAGCCGGGAAGCACGGGAGGAGGAGCACCAGCAGAAGGCGCACGGAGGGGAGCACCAAAGACAAAGCCAAGATCGCCACCCTCTTCTTCCAAATTTCTAAAATCATCAATAGGTAACCCCAAGACCCATCGGCAAGCAAATCACTTGCACATCATCAATCACGGACCTCGGTATGCATTGCACTCATTCAAATCATTCTCACAAATCACCGATCTTAATAGAATCAATCCCAGATCTCGGTAGAATCAAATAGCTCTCGGTTCATCTTCATCACAGAGCATAGTGGGGTAGGAAGTAGAGATAGGGAGTAAGGAAAGGGGTAGTCTTACGTCGGTGCACCCCCCGGCAACACCACGAGGACACCACCACCGGCGGCCACCCCAAAGAAGACCACCGGTAGGCTTCAACCTAACCCCGCTCACCAAGAGTAAGCCCACCTCCCAAAGATCATATGCATGCATCAACCATAAGCAACATCGAAAACAACCCAAATCAAAATCATCTTAGCTGAAATCAAATAGAGCGGGAAAATCGGAGTCCGATGGCCGGCCCGGCCAAGACAAGATCGAGTAGGCCGCGCCGTGGTGAGCGTCGGACCAAACCAGGTAGGGACCCGATCCCACGAGGAAAACCGGATCCGGGCCGGACCGGGGGCGCCAGGAGAACTCAGCCGGCGCAACAGCGCTGCCACCGAGAGGGAGGAGTAAGCGAGGAGCCAGAGGCGGCGCATGGCCTCGGCCACGGCGGAGGAGGAGGAGAAGGTAGGGCGCCGAGGGGGAAAGCAATGAGCCGGAGTGAGGGAGCCGGGACATGGCCATGGCTGAGAGAGAGAACCGAGAGGAGCCGAGTCGGCGGCCAGTGGTGCCTGGCGGAGCCGCCTGTGCCGCAGCCGTCGTAAGGGAAGGAGAGAAGCGAGAGGCGGAGCGGCCAAAAGAGAGAGAGGCCGAGAGATAGAAGAAGAAGCGTCGGTAGAGAGTGCGGCAGAGAGATAAGATAAGGGAGAGAGAGGAGGTTTCTACGAGAGAGAATCGGATAAGCGAGATAGGTGATTAGGGTTAAAAATGGACATTAGAGATTAAGTGATGAATAAAATTGGAATTAAAGGATTAGTGTAAATAAATTTCAATATATAGTAATGGATAGTTTTAGCTGTTTAAATTGATGTTAATTAGTAAGTATTATTAATACCATATCAATATCGCAATCGATCTAAGTTTTAGCGCATGCAATTAAATATCAGTAAATCGACTCTTAGAAAATAAAATCAAGCGTAGTGTATATAGATTAATCTGAGCCTTTAGGGATGATTTGACCGCCATTAGTTTTCACCTGATTAAATTCAGCGACCTGTTGTGTTATAGGTTATTCGAATTAGATTAATTAAATCAAGCCCTGCGATCGCAGATAATAGATGTGCACACAATCACCATCAAAGTCTACCAAAGAAGAGAGCATCTTAGATGATTGATTTTGATTGTAGGATCATTGTGGTTGTATACCTAGAATGCCCGAGAGAGTGTTTGTGAGTACTAGGTGTCTGTTAAGGAAAACAACATCACCTAAACTCTAGGTATTGTCGGTCATTGTAATTCCACGAAATTGAATTAACTTTAACTACCCATAAGAAATTGAATTTTTATTAAACTAAAATCTATACCTAAATGCATCTAGAATCATAACCTCATTAATATGTAATTATCATGCATTTTTGAGCATTTTGGATTTCTCGATTTTATTGGTATTTATTCGCTATTGTATTTTCTTTTAGATTTTGAATTGCATAGCGTGAGCGATTACGCCTCAGAGAGTGAACAAGTGGACATTCCATAAGGCAAGCTTCCTCTCTGCACTATGTTGATCCCAATTTTGAATGTAGATTTACAAAACACGGTGATCTTTGTTGCATGCTAATTTTCTTAAAATTAATTGTGATCTGTCAATAGGTAGTTATAACCTGACAATTGTGGTTTACCTTGAATTGATCATACACTCAACCTAAGGTAGTTTGTGGTGATATAATACTTAATTTCAATTTTGCTTAGCCATGCAGTCCATAGAACGGTAGTGTTTGGCAGGCTTATCTTGTCAAACCTGGGGAACAACAAATACATTTTTATTTTTGTTGATTCTTTGTTCAGTTTATTTAAATCTGAAATGAATCTAAATCTTGTTGTTAAACTTAATTCAAATCTGGACAAGTGGATGTTAGTGATGGTGCCTAGTGCGAGAATGGGAAGCTGTGGATGTCTTATGCAGGTTGATTAAGGATCAACTCGACGGCCCAATTCAAGCCCCAGCGTACTTCCACACGCAGTGTATGGGCGCTGTTTGGTTAAGTAAAGGGTTAATATTATTGAGTTGGATACATGAGAGTAAGGACATGTGTATTGATTTCATATGGCATAGATGCTTAAGTCTTGGGCCGTGTCGTATGCCATGTGGAGCTTATATCGATATCGGATGTTCTTAGAAGGGTAAGGCGTAGATGTGTTACATCGCATGTACGTACCTTCGAGGCCCCGATCATGATGTAATATGTGTGGCTAACACGAGTTTGCATTTAATTGACTGGTCGGCATTCCTGTACAACATGTGAACCTCGGTTGAATATATGCTATCGATCGTTGTTTAAGCGGGATCGGTTTCACATGGGTCATCCAACTCAATAGTGTCAACTTGTTGAAAAATACCAAATCTTAGTTTACCCGGCCGGCATACCAAAGGTAGTGTGCTATTATTCCGGAGGCTTACGGGCTAACTAAGTCGTGTGGGTAAAGATGTACACCCCTGCAGGGATTAAAACTATTCGAATAGCCGTGTCCACTGATTTGGACAACGCTTGGATTGATGTCACCTGTATAGAATTTGCTCTAATTTTGGGTTTTGGGAATTATTAATTTCGACATGATAGTGAGTCATGCAATTTATTGTTAGTGGTTGTAGCCACTTGATTTTGATACTAATTATGATCATACTTTTATTTAATTACTGTTTTAATCCAAATTGATTTATTAGATTGCTTTACTAAAACCTAGCAAGTGTAGGTTAAGATGTATTGCTTTACGCAAAATTTAACCATTATAACCTTCACGTTGTTAACCTTATGCATCTATAAATTCTAATCCTTTGTATAGGACCTCTCGGACACTTTATTTTAAATAGTTTGTGTAAGTCTTCTTGAGTACCTTCCGTACTCGGTGGAATTTTCCACTTGTTGCGGGTAAAGAACGCCTAGAAATATTTCAAATTGAAGCGATTACGGAAAACTTCGCTTTAATCCCACTCAAGTTGCCCTTGGGTTGTGGCGCTCACCGGGAAGTTTATTTTATTACTTCCTTTTTCATTTATGATTTACTTAATGTTTCATTGTAAATTTTTATTAATATATTCCAATCGTGTATGCTTGTGATATAATGTTGTAAGGATATGTCTATGTTAGCGACTCATCACAGGAGCTAACATGAGAGGCATATCAGGAACTGAATATTGGAATTGTACCTTGTTAATGATTATACTTCTAGTATTATTTTTAATTGAGACTTGATTGTTCTTGATTAAAAATTTTACTTTTGGTATGATTATTAATTTGGTATAAACCTCCAATATTCCGGTCCTCAGCGTTACTCGCCTAAAAGAAAGGGATGCAACGTTCGCAGCGTTCTAAAAACGCGTGCTTTTGTACCGCTTCCGGGAGCGTTCTGGCCTAAAGAAAGGGATGCAACACGAGGACTTCCCAGGAGGTCACCCATCCTAGTACTACTCTCGCCCAAGCACGCTTAACTTCGGAGTTCTGATGGGATCCGGTGCTTTAGTGCTGGTATGATCGCATCCGACATGTTGCCCATCCCCCGCCCCCTTAACTCCTCCGCCCGCCAACCGCGTCCCCAAGCCCGTGCTCTCCGGGACGGTGCAGGGGCCACGCAGTGACATTTAGCGTCCGCGCAGAAAGGCGTTTCAAATCGCATTCAAAACGAATTTACATAGATATTCCGTGTATATGCCCGGGGACGCGCGGCACGGTACGAGACGGACGGGGAGTTCGCAGCGTTCTAAAAACGCGTGCTTTTGTACCGCTCTGCACGTGCACGGGGAGCGTTCTGGCCTGAAAGTACAAAAAGAAAGGGATGCAACACGAGGACTTCCCAGGAGGTCACCCATCCTAGTACTACTCTCGCCCAAGCACGCTTAACTTCGGAGTTCTGATGGGATCCGGTGCTTTAGTGCTGGTATGATCGCATCCAACATGTTGCCCATCCCCCGCCCCCTTAACTCCTCCGCCCGCCAACTGCGTCCCCAAGCCCGTGCTCTCCGGGACGGTGCGGGGCCACGCGCGGCACGGTACGAGACGTCCCCGCGCAGAAAGGCGTTTCAAATCGCATTCAAAACGAATTTACATAGATATTCTGTGTATATGCCCGGGGCGCGCGCCAGATGCGAGACGGACGGGGAGTTCGCAGCTTCTAAAACGCTGCGTGCTTTTGTACCGCTCGGGAGCGTTACGGCTGAAAGTACAAAAAGAAAGGGATGCAACACGAGGACTTCCCAGGAGGTCACCCATCCTAGTACTACTCTCGCCCAAGCACGCTTAACTTCGGAGTTCTGATGGGATCCGGTGCTTTAGTGCTGGTATGATCGCATCCGACATGTTGCCCATCCCCCGCCCCCTTAACTCCTCAGCCTCGCCAATCTGCGTCCCCAAGCCCGTGCTCTCGGGACGGTCAGGGGCCACGCGCTTGACGATGCGAGGCGTCCCAGCGAAAAGGCGTTTCAAATCGCATTCAAAACGAATTTACATAGATATTACGTGTATATGCCCGGGACGCGCGACGCGATGCGAGACGGACGGGAGTTCGCAGTTCTAAGCAGCGTGCTTTTCTCTGCCGCTCGGGGCGTTACGGCTGAAAGTACAAAAGAAAGGGATGCAACACGAGGACTTCCCAGAGGTCACCCATCCTAGTACTACTCTCGCCAAGCACGCTTAACCGGAGTTACGATGGGATCCGGTGCTTTAGTCTTTGGTATGATCGCATCCGACATGTTGCCCATCCCCGCCCCTTAACTCCTCCGCCGCCAATCTGCGTCCCCAAGCCCGTGCTCTCCGGACGGTCAGGGGGCCACGCGCACCGCGATGCGAGGCGTCCTCGCAGAAAAGGCGTTTCAAATCGCATTCAAAACGAATTTACATAGATATTCGTGTATATGCCCGGGGCGCAAGACGCGATGCGAGACGGACGGGGAGTTCGCGGCGTTCTAAAAAGCGTGCTTTATGTACCGCTCGGGAGCGTTACGCCTGAAAGTACAAAAGAAAGGGATGCAACACGAGGACTTCCCAGAGGTCACCCATCCTAGTACTACTCGCCAAGCAAACTTAACTTCGAGTTCGATGGGATCCGGTGCTTTAGTCTTTGGTATGATCGCATCAGACATGTTGCCCATCCCCGCCCCTTAACTCCTCCGCCGCCAATCGCGTCCCCAAGCCCGTGCTCTCGGGACGGTGCGGGGCCACGCACGCGACGCGATGCGAGGCGTCCCAGCGCAGAAAAGGCGTTTCAAATCGCATTCAAAACGAATTTACATAGATATTACGTGTATATGCGGGGACGCGCGCGACGCGATGCGAGACGGACGGAGTTCGCGGCGTTCTAAAAGCGCGTGCTTTTGTACTGCTCGGGGGCGTTCGGCTGAAAGTACAAAAGAAAGGGATGCAACACGAGGACTTCCCGGAGGTCACCAATCCTAGTACTACTCTCGCCAAGCACGCTTAACTTCGAGTTACGATGGGATCCGGTGCTTTAGTCTTTGGTATGATCGCATCCGACATGTTGCCCATCCCCGCCCCTTAACTCCTCAGCCGCCAATCTTCGTCCCCAAGCCCGTGCTCTCGGGACGGTCAGGGGCCACGCTGCGACATCATGATGCGAGGCGTCCCCGCAGTAGAAAGGCGTTTCAAATCGCATTCAAAGCGAATTTACATAGATATTACGTGTATATGCGGGGGACGCGCGACGCGATGCGAGACGGACGGGAGTTCGCAGCGTTCTAAAACGCGCGTGCTTTTGTACCGCTCGGGGCGTTACGGCTGAAAGTACAAAAAGAAAGGGATGCAACACGAGGACTTCCGGAGGTCACCCATCCTAGTACTACTCGCCCAAGCACGCTTAACCGGAGTTCGATGGGATCCGGTGCTTTAGTCTTTGGTATGATCGCATCCGACATGTTGCCCATCCCCGCCCCTTAACTCCTCCGCCCAATCAAGCGTCCCCAAGCCCGTGCTCTCGGGACGGTCTGCGGGGCCACGCTAGCCACGCGATGCGAGGCGTCCTCGCGAAAAGCGTTTCAAATCGCATTCAAAACGAATTTACATAGATATTCCGTGTATATGCGGGGGCCGCGACGCGATGCGAGACAGACGGGGAGTTCGCGGCGTTCTAAAACGCGTGCTTTTGTCTGCCGCTCGCGTGCGGGAGCGTTACGGCTGAAAGTACAAAAGAAAGGGATGCAACACGAGGACTTCCCAGAGGTCACCCATCCTAGTACTACTCTCGCCAAGCACGCTTAACTTCGAGTTCGATGGGATCCGGTGCTTTAGTCTTTGGTATGATCGCATCAGACATGTTGCCCATCCCCGCCCCTTAACTCCTCAGCCATGCTGCGTCCCCAAGCCCGTGCTCTCGGGACGGTGCGGGGCCACAGCGACGCACGATGCGAGACGTCCCAGCGAAAAGGCGTTTCAAATCGCATTCAAAGCGAATTTACATAGATATTCGTGTATATGCCCGGGGCAGCGACGCGATGCGAGACGGACGGGAGTTCGCGGCGTTCTAAAAGCGCGTGCTTTTGTACCGCCTGCTCGCACGGGGGCGTTACGGCTGAAAGTACAAAAGAAAGGGATGCAACACGAGGACTTCCTGGAGGTCACCCATCCTAGTACTACTCTCCCAAGCACGCTTAACCGGAGTTCGATGGGATCCGGTGCTTTAGTCTTTGCTATGATCGCATCCGACATGTTGCCCATCCCCGCCCCTTAACTCCTCCGCCGCCAATCTGCGTCCCCAAGCCCGTGCTCTCGGGACGGTGCGGGGCCACGCTGCACGCGATGCGAGACGTCCCAGCGAAAGGTGTTTCAAATCGCATTCAAAACAAATTTACATAGATATTAGTGTATATGCCCGGGGCCTTGCGACGCGATGCGAGACGGACGGGGAGTTCGCGGCGTTCTAAAACGCGTGCTTTTGTCTGCTCTGCGTGCGGGGGCGTTACGGCTGAAAGTACAAAAGAAAGGGATGCAACACGAGGACTTCCTGGAGGTCACCCATCCTAGTACTACTCTCGCCAAGCACGCTTAACTTCGAGTTCGATGGGATCCGGTGCTTTAGTCTTTGGTATGATCGCATCCGACATGTTGCCCATCCCCGCCCCTTAACTCCTCCGCGCGCCAATCGCGTCCCCAAGCCCGTGCTCTCGGGGACGGTCACGGGGCCACGCACGATGCAGAGACGTCCCAGCGCAGAAAGGCGTTTCAAATCGCATTCAAAGCGAATTTACATAGATATTCGTGTATATGCACGGGGCGCGCGACGCGATACGAGACGGACGGGAGTTCGCGGCTGTTCTAAAGCGTGCTTTTGTATGCACGCTCGGGAGCGTTACGCTGAAAGTACAAAAAGAAAGGGATGCAACACGAGGACTTCCCAGGAGGTCACCCATCCTAGTACTACTCTCGCCCAAGCAAACTTAACTTCGGAGTTCTGATGGGATCCGGTGCTTTAGTCTTTGGTATGATCGCATCAGACATGTTGCCCATCCCCGCCCCTTAACTCCTCAGCGCCAATGCGTCCCCAAGCCCGTGCTCTCCGGGACGGTGCGGGGCCACGCTGTAGACGCGATGCGAGGCGTCCCGCGAAGGAAGGCGTTTCAAATCGCATTCAAAACGAATTTACATAGATATTACGTGTATATGCCCGGGGCCTTGACGCGATGCGAGACGGACGGGGAGTTCGCGGCGTTCTAAAAACAGCGTGCTTTTGTACCGCTCGGGGCGTTACGGCTGAAAGTACAAAAGAAAGGGATGCAACACGAGGACTTCCAGAGGTCACCCATCCTAGTACTACTCTCCCAAGCACGCTTAACCGGAGTTACGATGGGATCCGGTGCTTTAGTCTTTGTATGATCGCATCCGACATGTTGCCCATCCCCGCCTCTAACTCCTCAGCGCCAATCGCGTCCCCAAGCCCGTGCTCTCGGGGACGGTCAGGGGCCACGCGCGACGCGATGCGAGGCGTCCCCGCGCAGAAAGGCGTTTCAAATCGCATTCAAAACGAATTTACATAGATATTACGTGTATATGCCCGGGCGCGCGCAGCGATGCGAGACGGACGGGGAGTTCGCGGCGTTCTAAAAAGCGTGCTTTTGTACCGCTCTGCTCGGGGGAGCGTTACGGCTGAAAGTACAAAAGAAAGGGATGCAACACGAGGACTTCCTGGAGGTCACCCATCCTAGTACTACTCTCGCCAAGCACGCTTAACTTCGAGTTCGATGGGATCCGGTGCTTTAGTCTTTGGTATGATCGCATCAGACATGTTGCCCATCCCCGCCCCTTAACTCCTCCGCTCGCCAATCTGCGTCCCCAAGCCGTGCTCTCGGGGACGGTCACGGGGCCACGCTACGCAGATGCGAGGCGTCCCCGCAGAAAGGCGTTTCAAATCGCATTCAAAACGAATTTACATAGATATTCCGTATATGCCCGGGGCCGCGCAGACGCGATGCGAGACGGACGGGGAGTTCGCGGCGTTCTAAAAACGCGTGCTTTTGTACCGCTCTGCGTGCGGGAGCGTTACGGCTGAAAGTACAAAAGAAAGGGATGCAACACGAGGACTTCCGAGGTCACCCATCCTAGTACTACTCTCGCAAAGCACGCTTAACTTCGAGTTCGATGGGATCCGGTGCTTTAGTCTTTGGTATGATCGCATCAACATGTTGCCCATCCCCCGCCCCCTTAACTCCTCAGCTCGCCAATCTGCGTCCCCAAGCCCGTGCTCTCGGGACGGTCGCGGGCCACGCACGCACGCGATGCGAGACGCCCCGCGCGGAAAGGCGTTTCAAATCGCATTCAAAACGAATTTACATAGATATTCCGTGTATATGCCCGGGCGCGCAGCGCGCGATGCGAGACGGACGGGGAGTTCGCGACGTTCTAAGCAGCGTGCTTTTACCGCGCTCTGCGTGCACGGGGCGTTACGGCCTCAAAGTACAAAAGAAAGGATGCAACACGAGGACTTCCCAGGAGGTCACCCATCCTAGTACTACTCTCGCCCAAGCACGCTTAACTTCGGAGTTCTGATGGGATCCGGTGCTTTAGTCTTTGGTATGATCGCATCAGACATGTTGCCCATCCCCGCCCCTTAACTCCTCCGCGCCCAATCTGCGTCCCCAAGCCCGTGCTCTCGGGACGGTCAGGGGACCACGCAACGCGATGCGAGGCGTCCTCGCAGAAGGCGTTTCAAATCGCATTCAAAACGAATTTACATAGATATTCCGTGTATATGCCCGGGGACGCGCGGCACGGTACGAGACGGACGGGGAGTTCGCGGCGTTCTAAAACGCGTGCTTTTGTACCGCTCTGCTGCGTGCGGGGCGTTACGGCTGAAAGTACAAAAAGAAAGGGATGCAACACGAGGACTTCCCAGGAGGTCACCCATCCTAGTACTACTCTCGCCAAGCACGCTTAACTTCGGAGTTCTGATGGGATCCGGTGCTTTAGTGCTGGTATGATCGCATCCGACATGTTGCCCATCCCCGCCCCTTAACTCCTCCGCCGCCAATCGCGTCCCCAAGCCCGTGCTCTCGGGACGGTCACGGGGCCCACGCTACGCGATGCAGACGACGTCCCCGCGCGAGAAGGCGTTTCAAATCGCATTCAAAGCGAATTTACATAGATATTCGTGTATATGCCCGGGGCGCAGACGCGATGCGAGGCAGACGGGAGTTCGCGGCGTTCTAAAACGCGTGCTTTTGTACCGCTCTGCGTGCACGGGGCGTTACGGCTGAAAGTACAAAAGAAAGGGATGCAACACGAGGACTTCCGGAGGTCACCCATCCTAGTACTACTCGCCAAGCACGCTTAACTTCGAGTTCGATGGGATCCGGTGCTTTAGTCTTTGGTATGATCGCATCCGACATGTTGCCCATCCCCGCCCCTTAACTCCTCCGCGCCAATCTGCGTCCCCAAGCCCGTGCTCTCGACGGACGGTGCGGGGCCACCAGCGACGCACGCACGAGGCGTCCCTCGCAGAAAGGCGTTTCAAATCGCATTCAAAACGAATTTACATAGATATTCGTGTATATGCCGGGGGCGCGCGACGCGATGCGAGACGGACGGGGTTCGCGGCGTTCTAAAACGCGTGCTTTTGTACCGCTCTGCGTGCGGGAGCGTTACGGCTGAAAGTACAAAAGAAAGGGATGCAACACGAGGACTTCCTGGAGGTCACCCATCCTAGTACTACTCTCGCCCAAGCACGCTTAACTTCGGAGTTCTGATGGGATCCGGTGCTTTAGTGCTGGTATGATCGCATCCGACATGTTGCCCATCCCCCGCCCCCTTAACTCCTCCGCCCGCCAACCGCGTCCCCAAGCCCGTGCTCTCCGGGACGGTGCGGGGCCACGCGCACGCACGCAGATGCGAGGCGTCCGCGCAAAAGGCGTTTCAAATCGCATTCAAAACGAATTTACATAGATATTCCGTGTATATGCCCGGGGCGCGCGACGCGATGCAGAGGAGACGGACGGGGAGTTCGCAGCGTTCTAAAACGCGTGCTTTTGTACCGCCTCGCACGCGTGCGGGAGCGTTACGGCTGAAAGTACAAAAGAAAGGGATGCAACACGAGGACTTCCAGAGGTCACCCATCCTAGTACTACTCGCCAAGCACGCTTAACTTCGGAGTTCTGATGGGATCCGGTGCTTTAGTGCTGGTATGATCGCATCCGACATGTTGCCCATCCCCCGCCCCCTTAACTCCTCCGCCCGCCAACTGCGTCCCCAAGCCCGTGCTCTCCGGGACGGTGCGGGGCCCACGCGCGGCACGGTACGAGACGTCCCCGCGCAGAAAGGCGTTTCAAATCGCATTCAAAACGAATTTACATAGATATTCTGTGTATATGCCCGGGGACGCGCGGCACGGTACGAGACGGACGGGGAGTTCGCGGCGTTCTAAAAACGCGTGCTTTTGTACCGCTCTGCACGTGCACGGGGAGCGTTCTGGCCTGAAAGTACAAAAAGAAAGGGATGCAACACGAGGACTTCCCAGGAGGTCACCCATCCTAGTACTACTCGCCAAGCACGCTTAACCGGAGTTCTGATGGGATCCGGTGCTTTAGTCTTTGGTATGATCGCATCCGACATGTTGCCCATCCCCGGCCCCCTTAACTCCTCCGCTCGCCAATGCGTCCCCAAGCCCGTGCTCTCGGGACGGTCTGCGGGGCCACGCTACGCACGTGCGCGATGCGAGACGTCCTCGCAGCGAAGGCGTTTCAAATCGCATTCAAAACGAATTTACATAGATATTCCGTGTATATGCCCGGGGACGCGCAGACGCAGATGCGAGACGGACGGGAGTTCGCGGCGTTCTAAAACGCGTGCTTTTGTACCGCTCTGCGTGCACGGGAGCGTTACGGCTGAAAGTACAAAAGAAAGGGATGCAACACGAGGACTTCCTGAGGTCACCCATCCTAGTACTACTCTCGCCAAGCACGCTTAACTTTCGAGTTCGATGGGATCCGGTGCTTTAGTCTTTGGTATGATCGCATCCGACATGTTGCCCATCCCCGCCCCTTAACTCCTCCGCGTAATGCGTCCCCAAGCCCGTGCTCTCCGGGACGGTGCGGGGCCACGCTACGCGATGCGAGGCGTCCCAGCGAAAGGCGTTTCAAATCGCATTCAAAACGAATTTACATAGATATTCGTGTATATGCCCGGGGCCTTGCGGACGATGCGAGACGGACGGGGAGTTCGCGGCGTTCTGTTCTAAAACGCGCGTGCTTTTGTACCGCTCTGCACGTGCACGGGGAGCGTTCTGGCCTGAAAGTACAAAAAGAAAGGGATGCAACACGAGGACTTCCTAGGAGGTCACCCATCCTAGTACTACTCTCGCCCAAGCACGCTTAACTTCGGAGTTCTGATGGGATCCGGTGCTTTAGTGCTGGTATGATCGCATCCGACATGTTGCCCATCCCCGGCCCCCTTAACTCCTCCGCCGCCAATCTGCGTCCCCAAGCCCGTGCTCTCGGGACGGTCACGGGGCCACGCAGACGCGATGCAGACGTCCCCGCAGCGAAGGCGTTTCAAATCGCATTCAAAACGAATTTACATAGATATTCCGTGTATATGCCCGGGCGCGCGACGCGATGCGAGGCGGACGGGAGTTCGCAGCGTTCTAAAAACGCGCGTGCTTTTGTACCGCGCTCTGCGTGCGGGAGCGTTACGGCTGAAAGTACAAAAGAAAGGGATGCAACACGAGGACTTCCTGAGGTCACCCATCCTAGTACTACTCTCGCCCAAGCACGCTTAACCGGAGTTCGATGGGATCCGGTGCTTTAGTCTTTGGTATGATCGCATCAGACATGTTGCCCATCCCCGCCCCTTAACTCCTCCGCGCCAATCGCTGCGTCCCCAAGCCCGTGCTCTCGGGGGACGGTGCGGGGCCACGCTGCTGACGCTGATGCGAGCGCCCTCCCGCAGAAGGCGTTTCAAATCGCATTCAAAACGAATTTACATAGATATTCCGTGTATATGCAGGGGGCCGCGCGCGCGATGCGAGACGGACGGGGAGTTCGCAGCGTTCTAAAACGCTGCTTTTGTACCGCTCTGCGTGCACGGAGCGTTACGGCTCGCCCGAAAGTACAAAAGAAAGGGATGCAACACGAGGACTTCCCAGGAGGTCACCCATCCTAGTACTACTCGCCCAAGCACGCTTAACTCGAGTTCGATGGGATCCGGTGCTTTAGTCTTTGTATGATCGCATCCGACATGTTGCCCATCCCCGCCTTAACTCCTCCGCCCGCCAATGCGTCCCCAAGCCCGTGCTCTCGGGACGGTCACGGGGCCACGCTACGCACGCGATGCGAGGCGTCCCAGTGCGAAAGGCGCTTTCAAATCGCATTCAAAACGAATTTACATAGATATTCCGTGTATATGCCGGGGCGCGCGCAGACGAGACGAGACGGGGAGTTCGCAGCGTTCTAAAACGCGTGCTTTTGTACCGCTCGCACGCGTGCGGAGCGTTACGGCTGAAAGTACAAAAAGAAAGGGATGCAACACGAGGACTTCCCAGGAGGTCACCCATCCTAGTACTACTCTCGCCCAAGCACGCTTAACTTCGGAGTTCTGATGGGATCCGGTGCTTTAGTGCTGGTATGATCGCATCCGACATGTTGCCCATCCCCGCCCCTTAACTCCTCGCCAATCAATGCGTCCCCAAGCCCGTGCTCTCCGGGACGGTGCGGGGCCCACGCGCGGCACGGTACGAGACGTCCCCGCGCAGAAAGGCGTTTCAAATCGCATTCAAAACGAATTTACATAGATATTCCGTGTATATGCCCGGGGACGCGCGGCACGGTACGAGACGGACGGGGAGTTCGCAGCGTTCTAAAAACGCGTGCTTTTGTACCGCTCGCGTGCACGGGAGCGTTACGGCTGAAAGTACAAAAAGAAAGGATGCAACACGAGGACTTCCTGGAGGTCACCCATCCTAGTACTACTCGCCAAGCACGCTTAACTTCGAGTTCGATGGGATCCGGTGCTTTAGTCTGGTATGATCGCATCCGACATGTTGCCCATCCCCGGCCCCCTTAACTCCTCCGCCGCCAATAGCTGCGTCCCCAAGCCCGTGCTCTCCGGGACGGTGCGGGGCCACGCTGCGGGAGACGATGCAGGCGTCCCTCAAAGCAGAAAAAGGCGTTTCAAATCGCATTCAAAGCGAATTTACATAGATATTCCGTGTATATGCCCGGACGGGGCAGACGAGACGCCCCTGCGTACGCGATGCGAGAGACGGACGGGAGTTCGCGGCGTTCTAAAACGCGTGCTTTTGTACCGCTCTGCACGTGCACGGGGAGCGTTCTGGCCTGAAAGTACAAAAAGAAAGGGATGCAACACGAGGACTTCCTAGGAGGTCACCCATCCTAGTACTACTCGCCCAAGCACGCTTAACTTCGGAGTTCTGATGGGATCCGGTGCTTTAGTCTGGTATGATCGCATCCGACATGTTGCCCATCCCCGGCCCCCTTAACTCCTCCGCCGCCAATGCGTCCCCAAGCCCGTGCTCTCGGGACGGTCTGCGGGGCCACGCGCGACGCGATGCACGAGACGTCCCAGCGAAAGGCGTTTCAAATCGCATTCAAAACGAATTTACATAGATATTCGTGTATATGCCCGGGCCGCGCGCACGCGATGCGAGACGGACGGGGAGTTCGCAGCGTTCTAAAACGCGTGCTTTTGTACCGCTCTGCACGTGCACGGGGGGCGTTCTGGCTGAAAGTACAAAAAGAAAGGGATGCAACACGAGGACTTCCCAGGAGGTCACCCATCCTAGTACTACTCGCCAAGCACGCTTAACCGGAGTTCGATGGGATCCGGTGCTTTAGTGCTTTGGTATGATCGCATCCGACATGTTGCCCATCCCCCGCCCCCTTAACTCCTCCGCCCGCCAACTGCGTCCCCAAGCCCGTGCTCTCCGGGACGGTGCGGGGCCCACGCTACGCACGCAGATGCAGACGCGTCCGCAGCGAAGGCGTTTCAAATCGCATTCAAAGCGAATTTACATAGATATTCCGTGTATATGCCCGGGGCCTTGCAGACGCATGCGAGACGGACGGGGAGTTCGCGGCGTTCTAAAACGCGTGCTTTTGTACCGCCTCTGCGTGCGGGAGCGTTACGGCCTCAAAGTACAAAAGAAAGGGATGCAACACGAGGACTTCCCAGGAGGTCACCCATCCTAGTACTACTCTCGCCCAAGCACGCTTAACTTCGGAGTTCTGATGGGATCCGGTGCTTTAGTGCTGGTATGATCGCATCCGACATGTTGCCCATCCCCCGCCCCCTTAACTCCTCCGCCGCCAATGCGTCCCCAAGCCCGTGCTCTCCGGGACGGTGCGGGGCCCACGCGCGGCACGGTACGAGACGTCCCCGCGCAGAAAGGCGTTTCAAATCGCATTCAAAACGAATTTACATAGATATTCCGTGTATATGCCCGGACGCGCGCGATGCGGTGACGAGACGGGGAGTTCGCAGCGTTCTAAAACGCGCGTGCTTTTGTACCGCTCTGCACGTGCACGGGGAGCGTTCTGGCCTGAAAGTACAAAAAGAAAGGGATGCAACACGAGGACTTCCCAGGAGGTCACCCATCCTAGTACTACTCTCGCCCAAGCACGCTTAACTTCGGAGTTCTGATGGGATCCGGTGCTTTAGTGCTGGTATGATCGCATCCGACATGTTGCCCATCCCCCGCCCCCTTAACTCCTCCGCCCGCCAACTGCGTCCCCAAGCCCGTGCTCTCCGGGACGGTGCGGGGCCCACGCGCGGCACGGTACGAGACGTCCCCGCGCAGAAAGGCGTTTCAAATCGCATTCAAAACGAATTTACATAGATATTCCGTGTATATGCCCGGGGCGCAGCGACGCAGACGAGACGGACGGAGTTCGCAGCGTTCTAAAACGCGTGCTTTTGTACCGCTCTGCACGTGCGGGGCGTTACGGCTGAAAGTACAAAAAGAAAGGGATGCAACACGAGGACTTCCCAGGAGGTCACCCATCCTAGTACTACTCTCGCCCAAGCACGCTTAACTTCGGAGTTCTGATGGGATCCGGTGCTTTAGTGCTGGTATGATCGCATCCGACATGTTGCCCATCCCCCGCCCCCTTAACTCCTCCGCTCGCCAATCGTCCCCAAGCCCGTGCTCTCCGGACGGTGCGGGGCCACGCGCGACACGGACGCAGACGTCCTCGCAGAAAAGGCGTTTCAAATCGCATTCAAAACGAATTTACATAGATATTCCGTGTGTATGCCCGGGGACGCGCGGCACGGTACGAGACGGACGGGGAGTTCGCGGCGTTCTAAAAACGCGTGCTTTTGTACCGCTCTGCACGTGCACGGGGCGTTACGGCTGAAAGTACAAAAGAAAGGGATGCAACACGAGGACTTCCTGAGGTCACCCATCCTAGTACTACTCGCCCAAGCACGCTTAACTTCGAGTTCGATGGGATCCGGTGCTTTAGTGCTTTGGTATGATCGCATCCGACATGTTGCCCATCCCCGGCCCCCTTAACTCCTCCGCCCGCCAACCGCGTCCCCAAGCCCGTGCTCTCCGGGACGGTGCGGGGCCCACGCTACGACGCGATGCAGGGCGTCCGTCGCGAAAAGGCGTTTCAAATCGCATTCAAAACGAATTTACATAGATATTCCGTGTATATGCCCGGGCCGCGACGCGATGCGAGACGAGACGGGGAGTTCGCAGCTGTTCTAAAAGCGTGCTTTTGTACCGCTCTGCGTGCGGGGCGTTACGCCCGAAAGTACAAAAGAAAGGGATGCAACACGAGGACTTCCTGTGAGGTCACCCATCC